>APFE030702272.1:2231-22044 GCA_000404065.3 Pinus taeda
CGTGGACTGTTTCCCTCTCTGAGGGTTTTAACCACGTCAAAATACTGGTGTATTGATCTGTGATCTATTTGTGAGTGGTGTCCTTTTGGTGTTATGTCTGGGGAATTTACCCTGTAAATTCCTACAAAAATTTCCTTGTAAAATGTTGTAATTTCATAGTCAATATGGGACGTTCATTAGGCATAAATATGAAAGTAGAAGTTATGTTTAATTTAGGGTTTCTGCCCTAGAAGGAAACCCCTCACTATATATGAGGGAATTATATTGCAGCTCTGTAGAGGTGTATTCTGAGTGAGAAAGAGAGAGGAGGTTGTGTGAGGGCGAAGAGGGAATTACAATGAATCTGCTGTAGGTTGTATCTCTTCATTTTGCTAGATAATATAAAGGGAAGGATTGGCTGTTTCTTCATGGACATAGCCCAAATTGGGTGAACCATGTATATCTGTGTCTGTCTTGTTTTATGCATTTTCCGTGTTTATATTTCTGCAATATTTTATGTGTTCCATTGCTTTGTAATATATAATTTTCTAATATTTCAAAGCTGTGGCATCTGGCAAGGTGTCCTTTGGGCATTCCTAAATTAGATTGGCTTGCAATAAGGTATATATGATGTATTCGGTGAAACTTGAGGTAAGATCTTTGGCCCTAATAATAGCCATCTCTACCTATTTCATTTTGATATCCCAATCACCAAATATGATATCTTTTTGTGATTCTTCATGTTGAGGAAGGAAAAATGATCTTCCCTGAGCACTGTCTTGCCAATCTATATACTCAGAGATTTTCTCATTGATATCTTCATAAAGTGTCCTAAAGTCAGACAATTTATTTAATAAAGAATCAGTGGTCTTTGATAAGTCACGATTTAAGACTAATTTGTGACAGAAAATGGCCTGCTGCTTTGTTAAGAGTATATCCAGTTCTGATGCTTCCTTGCAGTCTTCATTTATATCTATATTTTCTATCAACTGGTCTATTCTATTAGAAAAATTATATACTACAGAGAAATGGAACAAATAAAATATATTGCAGAAATATAATCACAGAAAACACATAAAAAAAGAGAGACATAGATATACGTGGTTCATCCAATTTGGGCTACGTTCACGGAGAAACAACCATTCCTTCCTTTTATATTATCCAGCAAAATGAAGAGATCCAACCTACAACAGATCCGTTGTAATTCCCTCTTCGCTCTCACACAATCTCCTCTCTCTTTCTCACTTAGAATACAGATCTACATAGATGCAATACAATTCCCTCATAATAGTGAGGGGTTGCCTTCTAGGGCAAAAAACCTTAAATTAAACATAACTTCTATTGTCAGATCTCTGCCTAATGAACGACCCAGATTGACTATGAAATTACAACATTTTACAAGGAAATTTTACATCTATTTTTAGCTTCGGGGGCAGTGCCCCCAATCTCCCACCAGGGGGGGATCTCAAAGATCACAGTTGCCCCCTTGGACCCCCCTTGCAACATACATTTTATTACACATTGGGGTCCAATGTGGCGATACCTCTAAATAAAGAAGATAATCAGGTTCCACACCCAACATATTCTTTGTTGCAATTGTAGTATCTATTCATCCTTGTCCTTTACTTCAACTTCAAATTGTATCTTTAAATCATTAAAGCTCTTTTGCAGCTCGATAAGATTTGTTTGCCACCATTTCTCAATTACTTGCTTTTCTATTTGAAAAGTTTGTTCCAACCCGACAATCCTTTGATCCTTTTCCTTCATGAGCAATTGTATTTCTACAACTTTGTCGATGGTAGCACTAGCATAAGCTCCTACAAATTGAGATAATCTATTTAATTCTTCATCTGGGGCTGTTTGAGTTCCTTTCCAAAGAACTTGAAACAGAGTCTCATTTGTAACTAGTGCTTGTGTCTGTTCTAGCTTTCTTTTCTTCCTTAACTTGTTTATTACTTCTTTATGCTTTCGACTGTACAATACATCTGAAGGTAGGATTTATTCAATTTTGAGGACTATCTTGACAGTAGGAAATGCAGGAATCATCTCCATATCATTATTAACATTTGATTGATTGATAATATCAACATCAATGTTATTCTTAGGATTTTTAGGAATAATATCCTTTTGGTAAGCCTCAACAGTAACAAGGTTGTCCCTATAGTCTATGGAACCTGCTCTGTTTCTTTGCTGATTGCAACTTGTTCTCCTTGTATATTGGTCGAGACATCTGTAACCCGAGCTTCTTTTGTTGTCAAAATGCGGTTGAACTCCTCCCATAATTCATCTAATTTGTTCTATTCTTTGATTTCTCTTATGTGCTCAACAAATATAGTATCTGTTTCAAAGACTTGGGAAGCAATTAGAGATTTTGAGGAGGAAGCCAATGAGTTTTAAGTTTCTGAATTCTGCCGGAATTTATTTACTAAGGACTCAAGGAAATGGGCTATTCTTCACTGGCGATATTGATTGAATATAATCAATTCGTTAGGACTTAGACAATATGCTGCTAATTTCTTTACCATATAATATTCCAGAACCATTTCAAACAAATCATCAAATTTGTCAGGCTCGTTAAAAAACGGTTTGAGCTTAGCTTGTGTTGTAACATCTTTTGCTACATAATGCGGGTTATATGGTCTGTTTAATATGGTTGGAAAATTAAAGGCTCTTAATTGGTCAATCTCAATTGAAGAATGCTTGAAATTTTCTAAGGCATAGGTACCACAAGAAATAGGAAAAGATGTCCAGACGAATTTATTGACATCTTTAAGTAATTTAGTTAAGCCCTTACCAACTGTTTGATAAGTGACTTCTTTGGCTAGCAACTTATTTGGGACAAAAATGGGCAAACAATGAGGATGGGCAAGGCTACCAAAAATACGAATGTAGATAAATGATTCTTCCCCAAACCACTTTTCTATAGGCTTTAGGTCTTTATTGGCTTCTGAAGTAAGTCTAGGGGCTTTTTTGCCAAAGACTTCTTGGTGGATGAGGAGCATGACTTCATGATAAATTTTGTAGAAGTGATAATGGTATTACGATTCCAAAAGGATTTCAAGATAAACAGAAATAGGGTTAGGACATTGGTCTCTCCATTTCCATACAAGAGATGGAAAATCATAATAAAAACAAATTACGTCCAAGACATAGGCGCTTATAAATAAAGGAGGAGCCGTTCTTTCGAGAATATTTCGCTTTTGTTTGTAATTGCGGATTTTGGCAGTCAAATTTTTGGATAATATAGTCACTCAATCCATGAAATAGCCCTCAATAGAGGCTTCTATCAATGACAACCGTTCTTTAGATAATTTCTGCATATTTAGATAATCATAGAGGCAACATAACATAACAACGATATGAGATAAAGGGACAACAATGGAGGCTAATGAATACATACCCTTATTCCCTCACTTAAGTCTGTTCGGGTCCCTTCTCCATTCTTTGATCAGGTCCGCAGGGTCCATATTCTCTTGCATGAATTTCTAGACGAATCACGTATCATACCTCTTGTGGGGTGGAGGTAGATGATACATTTTCCTTAAATCGTTAAAATTAAAAGACCCAATAACCCTCTTCCTGAGCATTATAAAAATTCTGTCTGTAATTTCCAGTTGGTTGACAACCCATCTCACCATATCTGTATATGGTAGGATTTTAGGGAGAGAAACAATTCTATGAAGAAATGAAATGGCCACATCATTCCATGTGGCACCGTTACTTGGAGGAGAATCATCAACAGTAGCATTTTGTTTCACAATTACTCTTGGATTTTTATCCTTGAATAGTTTGTATATCACCTCCCAGGAGGCAGAACCTATGTCCAGAGTGCATGCAATATCTGTAAACAATGAAGAAATTTCATACACTTCTTCAGGTGGAAAGACTGGCTCTTGCTGTGTTACAAAATTCCTCCTTGCCTTGATTATTCTTGACATGTCCTTTAACTACTCTTTATTAGAATTTACCTGTAAAGAAACCAACCAAGATAAGCAACAAGAGCTTTGAAGGATACAAATGGTCATATCAATTCAATGCGAGTTATATGGAAATCCCTTCACATTAACTAAAAATTATTACCAATCAATAAAAACATCGAAATTAGAACTATGTAGAGTGGTCATTAAATTTCCAAATGTTGTTTCACGTGATACCAACACTTGTCATTATATCGGAAAATCTTTTATCGGCATGTGGTATCGGGTGACATCACATAGCTTAGTGATCTGCGATTTCTGAAAAGTATATAGGCATGCGATGTATATTAGCGAAAGACAGTAATTTAATAGAACACAATATCAACATCCGTCAATTGACAAAATGCGATATCGACTCTTGACGGGTTGTGATATCGGCTCGACATTTTGCAATTCAGCTTATTGTAATTTCACATTTCACAATTTCACAATTTCACATTTCACAATTCACAATTTCTCATTTCGCAATTTCGCATTTTGCAATTTCCCAAGTTCGCATTTCGGCTTATCACAATTTTAGCTTTGCAGTTGTTCTTTGAAAGCACTGATACTATGTGTATTATTTAATAAGAATTATTATTTTATAGCCTTTTTAGTAATTTCAGAATTCATTTAGACTTGTAATTCATCTTTTAAAACTACAAAAGGATTCCTAAAAGGTTTTATGATCTTATTCATAAACTTTTATGTTTTATTCAGAAATCAAAGATTAAAAATAAAACTTATCCTATTTTATCTAAACAAAGAAGGATTATATCCTAATTTTTTTAAAGGGTCCCCATTATTCTTTCTCCCAAGTCTAAGAATAATGAGGGGTTGTTGAGAACCACAACATGACTTTAACACATTATCTATGCAGTTGACTTAGAAACTTCCTTTAGTGCCTTGGAGCTTCCATGTCTCAATTGCAAGTCTCCTCACTTTCGATGAAATGTTTACATCGTTGACCTTAAATTAGGAGATTCTATGAGTGTTTGACTTCAGAACATTCCTTCACACTTCATAGACTATACTAGAGTACCTTGAGGACCATTTTCATTATTGGTAGTTCCTCTCATATCTGTTATTGAATCTTATCATTGACCAATAATTAGAAGGTATATATCGTGTTCAACTTCGACAGATTCATTCACATGTTAGATTCATACTATCAAGTGGTAGTCTATAGAGATGTGGACCTTTGACCTTGTTTGTTATATCTAGGTTGCGTGGATATTTCATGACTAACGCATAGATCCACAGTGTATGTTGGTGGCTATGTTCATAATGAGTCTGTCTGAGCATGGATCCATGATGTATGTCTGGTGGTCATGACTTTGATTTGTTAAGATGGATATTTTCACATTTACATACTTAGGTTTAGAGTTATTTATGTGTTATGCTGAGCATGGGCATGCCTACCTTAGAGATGATATAATGGTGATATTTTACTGTAATCCTTGATTGTTGATTTTTCAAGTCTCCAACTAATCAATCTTTGATCCAATATTTTGCATGATAAAGCACTTCAGTCCTCATATACAATTTCTGACTTTGTACTTTAGGGGCCAATCTATTACATGCCATTTTGTCGCACTAAGGTAAATGACCATAAATTTGAATCTCTCGCTATCCTATAAACCCTTTTCAACAATCCATTACAACGCTGGAAGAAAACCCATTCCGAGAAGTACAAGAATCATGGATTACATTGTTAAAAAAATCCTAATTTCTGGGATCATCGAAGGCTCCACATTAGAAAAGTGTGATGTTGCATTTGTTTCTATTACAAACTTGAGATGATCATCACACTTTGCTGCATTAAAAAATGTGATGACCCTTTTACATGGGTGTGGTGCAGGTAAATTCTCAGTGGAGACACAAACAATTCCTCTAGCCTGAGAGAGTGAGTCTAGCCACAAACAAACAATCTATGGAAAATCTCCTTAAGCTAGAATCAATTAATAAGGCCTACCTATTAGAATGCTATTCCGCTTGGTGATGATCCTACTTCCTCACTCTAGCTATCTTCCGTTCCCTTCCTTCGAATACCTTAAACAAGCAAACAACAACAACAAAAAACGTGATAGCATACAATATTGTATTCAACCTGCTTAATAGGTCAAGGAACATTAATCCATAAAGATGTAAAATCACACTTCATGTAGGAAATCAATCGATAGTTGCATTAATATAAACAAGAAAGAGATTACAACTGGTGCCTTGACATTGCTGGTCTCCTCCGACGTATCTGGGTTCCCACACTTCTGCTAACACTTCATGGATAGCCCCAACAATGGAAGTTTTAAGGTCTCTTTCTCTATAGTCTCAAATCAAACCAAAATCACACTATTCTCCCTCAAACACACACTAGAAAGCTACAAGCTATAGATGACTTGCTAGTTATTCAAGATTGCTCCAAAAAACTGTTGGCTTGAGGGGGCCTAACCCAGCTTTGGAGTTAATTAGCCAAACAAATCGCTGTACTACTGGCCCTTTTGACGACATCCTGTGGAGCACAGACTAAGATCTCACCTGAAGTAGTATGGGGGGATGATAGAACCAAGTTTCCGCACCCTTAAGATGTCTGAGGGGTCGGTTTAGTCCAACTGTGAATACCTTCACGTAGGTCACCTCGCTCACTATCCTGACCTGCGAGGCCTTCATGATTTGTTATAATCGCCTTAGCGCAACCCAAACCAGGGGCTGAGGTATTTGCGCTACTTCCCCAAGTTATACCATGGATCTTACTTATCTTCTTATAACAATTAGTTATTTTTGCGTAAACAGATACTTAATCTTATATCAATTTATATCCGATACATTCAATGCACAAAACAAGAAAAAGATACATAGAAATGATGTAAAACTTATCTTTATTACTTCTTCAAAGGTTACAGACTTGACTCACCCTGCACATTCAGCTGCAGGGGTCCGCGCACTTAGCTACAGACTACTAGGCCTTTGCGCACTCAGCGACAGAGCCTTCTCCTACTCTACGACCCAAAGACTTGACTCTACCCTAAGATAAGACTCAATTCTTCATCTATTTCCCATTGATTCTCTTCTTCCCCATTTACAACTTAGAGCCTCGTTCTATTTATACAATCCCATGGTCTACGGACCATGGGTAGATTTCTAAAGCCGACATTACATTACAAAAATGAGGGTGGGAAACCCTATGAATCATTTACAATATTCGTGCTCCGCACCCACAATACGCAGTGTCTTTACATCAGATTTGGTCAAAATCTAGGCTTTAAGCCCCAAAACTTGCCTTGGGGGATCCTGCGCCCAACAAGCCGACAAAACAAACATCATGACTCGCCCTCAAGTCACTCTGTTGGTGCAGAGATCTTCGCGTGGAGACTTCCCAACTCAGTTCGAACTGTTGCAACATCAACAATGCACTGAGCAACTACCTGATGTATCTCCCACACGCACTGTTCAGAGACTACTGTATCTAAACCGCTTCCTTGTATATGCTCTTGCGTTCCTTGCATCTGTTTATAGTCCTGCACCTCCTTTTAGCTACCTGGAATGCTAAGATTGTGCTTCAGTGGGCTAGTCAGATAGCCAAGCTACCTGTGTATGGCTTCAACCGACTAACATTCACTCTTCCTGGGAAAGGTTCTCCATTTAACTTTACCAACTACACTACGCCTTCGTATGTGACCTCCTTAATAACATACTGTCCCAACTAATGCATTCTGAATTTTCTCACAAACTTATCATACTTACTATCATACAATAACACCAAATCATTCACCTTGAAGGTGCGCAACCTAATATGTCGATTGTGCCATGCCTTTTTGCACTGCTCTTGTACCTGTTGGTGAAAGTTAGCCAGAAATCATTCTTCCTCGAGTTCCTCCAACTGTGCGAATCTTTCCTCTAGGGCTCCGCGGTCCGTCATACTTGTGAGCGCTGCTATGCGTAGACTAGGCATGATGTATTCCATCAGCATTACTGATTCCACTCCATAGACCAACCGGAAAGGTGTTTGTCCCATAAGTTTCTTGCACTTCATCCTATAAGCCCATAAAACTATTGGTACATGCAGGTCCCAACCACTTCATTGCGCATTATATACCTTGTTCAACAGTCCACACACCTTGTTAAATGCTTCTGTGTGGATAACCTTCTGTGTGCTTGTTCTCTCCACACTCTGTTGTTCCAACTTGAGGAACCATCTGCGCATCCCCTCCCCCCCCCCAAACACAAGCTTATTAACTGTATCTCCCAATGTGAAATTCATGTGCATCCGCGTAGGTTACTTTCCATATTTTGGCATCCACCTGGCTAGATGTGCGCGTGGTTTATCTTGCTCGTTGCATTTATCTATCAATCACACTCTAGGCTTCCCAATCGCATGCACACCATTCTTCTGCATTCACACCAGTCCTCAAAGCTCCCTTTGTGCATACCTGATCCAGGATCTTTTGCTTATAGATGCATTAAAGAATTACATGCATAAATTGTAGTTTCAAATGGAAATTTAATGTGCACATGAGAGAAGAGGAGAAACACATAAAGCATGAAAGAAGACAACAATACTTGATAATAGAGTTCGTCCAACTTGGACTACGTCTCTGAGCCCTGCTTGATCAATGGGGAGGCCTTCATTCATTAAGTGGCATGAGAAAGAGTAGTACAAGAATCAGTTATAACAAAGGAGTTTTATACCTCCATATTGAAAAATGGCCGAAAAATACAGAACTTTGATGGAGAAACATACAACTTCATTGCATTCGTGGTGTCGAGAAATGCTGAAACCATATAAAATTTGTCAAAATCTGACAAAGTGAAATTTCGACCCTCCTGCAAAATTCTGCCTTGAACTGTATGCACTGCCTCCTCCTCCTGGGTGCACTGATAAGCTATGTTTAAAAAACAATTAGGTGGAGGATTTCTCAATGAAACAATTATAGCACAGTTGGTGGAAGATCTAATTAATATGGAGGAGGTCAGGTAGTCAAACCCCGCCTCTTCCTTTTTTACATAACAAATTTCTTTATAAAAAAATTGGTTGGGCTGGGCCTGCCTTGGGCGGCCCGCCCACCGTACCCCCGCTGGCTCCACCGTAATTAAGGTTGGCAGTGGTTCTTTTGGGCATGGTTGGGTTTGTACCCCAAGTGCTGACCCACCACCCATTATACATTGAGCGTGGTGTGGGTTGTGGGGTGGCAGGGTCATGGTCGCCCATCCCATTTGTTGCTATGTTCTGTGGGGGGGGTCGGGGGTCATGGCCCACCCCTCCACCATATATATTATTTTTTTTATGTGTGGATAAGAGTTGGGGTGGTGGGGTTGGTGGCCCGCCACCCCTTTTTTTATATATATTTTTTGTTATATCAACCAAACTGGGCATTTTTGAAAATTTGGTTTTTGACCGAAGGGGTCGTTTTAACCAGGTGACAATTTCACCCAGAATCTGGCTAGAGTTGGTCAGATTCTGTCCACCAAAAAAGACAAAATTGTGTCCTTGTTAATCCTGTGCAGTCAACAAAAAGTCAACCGAACTTTGACTGCTTCTATCTCCTTCATCCAGACTCAGATTGGAGTGCCATTCACACCATTGGAATCAATGCGATGAGCACTTCGATCTGATGTTAAATTCATCGCCTTTTCATCACTTTGAATTTTAAGCCTTTTCCATGCCACTGGTGTCTGGAGATCCACCTGGATCAATCCTCCCATTGATGAGCTTTTGTTCCCCCAAAAGCATTTACACTTAGCACACTGTTTGTGTCCTTTCAACCCACACTTTCGATCGTCTGCATGCAAAACTAGTACATTTCTTGCAATCATGCACACCACACATGAATTAACAACCCTTCCTTCCGAAGAGTTTATAGCACACAGTCCTTGGCCAAGGATTACATAAAAAGTAATAAATAACTCAACTATTAGTAAAGAAAAGCCAAAATATCATCGTTGCGGTTTGAAGTGGTAGGAAACACACCATCACTTTTACATTTACTTGCAACTTATTGTTTGCAATGGTGGCCATAACAAGCAACTACCTTAGAAAAGTAAACCGTCGTGAATGGGGTGGTTTCATTTACTGAACATGTTCACCTTTTGACTTCTCCAGTGATGTTTCCAGATCATGGAGCATCGGACATGTGGTTTGTTGGTGTCCCACTTTGTTGCAATGGCTACAATGATTTTTTTTCCTCCAAACTTTCTGGGTTACCTTGGGGTTCTTTCCCCTGGTGTTCCTCCAATAAGTGTTTATGGGCACCCCACTATCGCTAGACTGTGAGGAGGGAATTCCATCGTCTATCGTTGGCTAGTTATTAGCTGTATTGGAGCATTCTGCCATTTCCTTTTTGGTCTATCTGAGTCCTGCACGACGCGGAAATTCATCGACTTCGATGGGGTCTACGATGCCTTGGACTTTCATGCTGAGGCCCTTTCCCTGATACCCCATCTTCTTCAATAGTTTGGATCCAATACCTGTAGTATGTTTTTCAAAAGCAGCGAATTCATCATCATGAAAATCATATGAAATCAAGGAATCACTTTTTACCTTCAGATAGCGATGTTGCAGCTTTTCTGAGGCCTCATCCTTAGCTTGCAACTGGCATAGTAATCTTTGTTTTTCTTACCTTGCCTCCTGTAGAAGCCTCCTTAGTGTAGTAATATCCCAATGAGAAGTTCATGTGCATCTGTGTAGGTTGTTTTCCATATGTCGGTATCCACCTGGCTAGATGTGCGAGCGGTTTATCCTGCCCATTGCATTTATTTTTCAATCGCACTCTAGGCTTCCCAACCCATGTGCGCATCATTCTTCTGCATTCGCAACAATCCTCAAAGCCCCCTTTGTGCATACTCCACCACCTCCCGGGCGTAGCGCGTAGTACCTAATTCAAGGCCTGGAAACGTTGCTTTTCTGGCACCTCCCTTTTAAAATTATCTAGGAAAGTATATACCTCAATTAACCCATCATAAGTAGGTAGATCCCTCACTTCTGTCGATAAGTAGCACAACGATTTTGTCATCATATCATAGTTCAGCGTGGTTACCTTGTGTAATTGATTCTGCCATCGCTCTATCTCCTCATCAGAATTCGACGTACAAGAGCTTTCGCACTCCGATGAGATCCGTCTGTCCGCGATGGGATTTACCCAGTCTTTCTCTCACGCGGTTATCTTGTAGATGCAGTCCAAATCATTGTCACTTTCATAATCATGCAATGGCTCTATATAGCACGATCCTTCCGCAAGGTCGAAGGGTATAACTACGCGCAAAGACTTCTTCTCAAAAATCATCTTGTGCTTCTTTAGATTAATCACCCTGTTCATGTTAGTGGCCCAATCAATTCCTAAGAGCACGGGGTAGGGATTGGTGTCATCAACAATCTCTATCACTTCAAAGTCTGCTAGCATGCTTTCTCCCTCAATTTCCATGGTGATTCCCCGCAATTGTCCCATGGGTATTATCTTCTGCTGGTTCGCCATTCGTAGCTGAATAGGAGACCATTGTAGCGTAGGCCTCTCCATGTGCTCCTATGTCTGCTTCGGAAGAACGTTCACGTCTGATCCTAAATCTAGAATTACTTGGTCCATCTTATATTCTCCAATCTATGTGGTTAGCCTCATATCTCTCCCTATCCTACTCTTGTGTTTTCCATTCTTTCGAACTATGCACAGTTCTTCTAGCGCAGTCCCAACGCATCTGTTAATGATTGCCTGCAATCCTTTTACAGCCTTACTATTGTGTAGTAGCTTCATGCATGTTTCTAGGAACATCGTAAGCATAGATGGGTCCATTTCTAGCTCCGGTCTATCTTTGCTTCCTGAAGTGGAGGCATCAACAAAGCTCTTCTTAGCTTCCATGAAGGTTTCCTTAGCACTCTCCAACTCAAACTCTGCTTCTTTCGTCTGAGCCTTGTGAACCCAAGTACTATCTTCAGGCTGTTTGCCTTTATCATCTCCCATCGTGATTCCACTTCGGAGCACAATGTTCACATTTGGATCTTCCTCGCGAGGCTCAGACCTCATCATCTGCAGGTTTTGAGTCGGGGAGGGGGTAGCGCTCCCTTGTCACGTAACCTAGCTATCAACATAGGACAATCCTTCCTCTCATGATCAAACAAGGTAAAATACAAACATGATGGGCACGTTGGATTTGTACAATCACGAGCATAATGTCCTGGCCCTCCACAATTGTAGCATTTCAGCTGTTCGCGGCCTCTTCCAGGTCCTCCACCTCAGCCTTGTTTGCTCCCTTGAAATCCGGTTCATGCTACTCCTGCATTCTGGTCTAGGGGCTGTGTTTCAGTATGAACTCTATAGGTGGGATTTATATCCATCATTAGCTCATAGCTTCTACAAGTGCGCTCATCGTGTCCTAATGAACTACAAAAGTTATAGAACAATTGCTATGAATTTTGTGTCTACTGTAACCAATGGCAGTTTTCCGTAGCATGCTTTCCTCCTATTTGACAAATTGCACACCACAAAGTAGGTGTCATGCTAGGTCTTTCTTGTGCTTTCGGCCTTAACGGCATCGGTCCTCCTCCCACAAGGTAATTCATGAACACAGGGCAATGGTCCTTATCATGACCCTAACCCTTGCATTTTACGCACCACACCTCTTTGCACACTTCTGGTCAGGTTGTCCTGTCCTGTTTCAGACTCTGCATCTCAAGGCATAAGTTTTTCAACTACGGGTGGATTTGCTGAACTCCCAAGTTAGGATCTTTCATTGGGGTTTCATGCAGCCTCATCACGATCTCCAAGGTCTCTACCTGAGTTGTTAACCGTTGTTGCGATAATGTGTTCCTCAAATGCGGTGTTAGCAATGCTACAAACCATTCATGGTGCTGTCCATCTGTCAAAGTCATACTAGCTTCGTGAATCGTACACTTTAGGCTCTGATCCAACTCCCAAGGAGTCTCGCCTGGTAGCATTGTGATCTCTTTGAATCCAATGATCGACTGTGCTTCTGACTTCGTCCTGCTAAATTCTCTATTTAGTGCAATTTGGATATCTGCGATTTCCGCATTCGGATTGTCATTAGAATGCTTAATATACTAGGTCAGCGTGCGATCCTGCGAAGTGCTGACCAACGTCACTTTTTTTATATTATCATCTGTAACTCCCTGCGCTTCCCATATAGCTCTTATCACGAACCAAAAATGGTATGGATTGTTATTTCCTACTCCCTTGAACACAAGCAACTTTATTGCACTTTCCATATTGACTCGCAGTGGTGGCGGAGGTGGTACGAGCGAAGATGGAGGTGAAGGCGGTGAAACTGGTGGCAGTCTGGGTGGGGGTGGTATGCGTGGAATTATCTACCTTATCAAATGGATTGCACTTCATGGAGAGACCTCCGCGAGCTCTTCCTCGTCCCCTCGTGGAGGTGAAATCAAAGGGTTATTCTCTGGTCCCTTATTTCCTTTGTTCCTATAGGTTTTTCCACTTTGGGTAGCTCCGGACATCAAGGTAAATGCATAACCCTCTTTTCACACAATAGCATTTTAATCAAAGTATTTGGAGACTTTACGTACTTACCTCACTATCTTGTGAGAAAGCGTCGCTCCACTTCGCTATAGCCGACTAAAGTATCTACCACGAACTTAGTAATGAATCCTCCTATAATCCGATCAAGATAATGATCAACAACGTGCATGATCTTATCCTCCGACCTTCCAATCTACGCACCAATTCTGGGGTCCACACAATAGGATTGTCGAGTTTCCACCTTCCTTCGTTATCTACTAGCTTCGCTATCCACTCGTACAACTCAGTAGGGAAATATGTGAAAAAGATTTCATGGATATCTGTGTATAGGTGGCAGTCTAACCACTCTTCTTTTGTCAGTTGCGGATTCCTGTTCTCCTGCGTCGCGAACTCGTGAATTCTTTTGTCCAACCAACCTTCAATTTCCTTCTTAGTTGAATTCCAATTATACAACATCAAACATCTCTATTTAGATTCTGGTCCCGACAACGGAACCATTTTTTGGCTTGAGGGGGCCTGACCCAGGTTTGGAGTTAATTAGCCAAACAAATCCCTATACTACTGGCCCTTTTGGCAATGCCTGTGGAGTGCGGACTGAGGTCTCACTTGAAGCAGTATGGGGGGATGCTCGAACCAATTTTCCACACCCTTGAGATGTCTGAGGGGTTAGTTTAGTCCAATTGTGAATACCTTTACTTAGGTCACTTCACGCGTTGTCCTAACCTGCGAGGCCTTCGCGATTTGTTATAATCACCTTTGCGCAGCCCTAACCAGGGGCTGACGTGATTTCACGTTGCCCTAACACTGATTTGCGCTACTTCCCCAAGTTATACCGCGGATATTACTTCTCTTCTTATAACAGTTAGTTATCTTCATGTAAACAGATGCTTAATCTTATATTCACTTTATCAACACATTCATATAAGTTCACACATCATATAAACAATAGAAATGCAATTTATATTCGATAAATTCAATGCACAAAACATGAAAAAGATACACAAAAATGATGTAAAACTTCCTTTTATTACTTCTCCAAAGGTTACAGACTCGACTCACCCTGCGCACTCAGCTGTAGGGGTCCGCACACTCAGCTGTAGGGGTCCGCACACTCAGCTGCGGACTACTAGGCCTCTGCGCACTTAGCTGTAGAGCCTTCTCCTACTCCACAACCCAAAGACTCGACTCTACTATAAGATAAGACTCAATTATTCATCTATTTCCCATTGATTCTCTTCTTCCCCATTTACAACTTAGAGCCTCGCTCAATTTATACAATCCCATGGTCTGCGGACCATGGGTAGATTGCTAAAGCCAACATTACATTACAAAAATGAGGGCAGACAACCATATGACCCATTTACAGTATTCATGCTCCACACCCACAAAACGTCGAGTCTTTACATCGAATTTGGTCAAAATATGGGCTTTAAGCCCCAAAACTTGCCTTGGGGGATCCCACACCCAACAAAAACCATCTAGATTTTGCTTGGGAAAAAGAGAGGTTTATATACCTTTGATGGATGGGAGATGGTTCCTCTCATCATGTGAGAAGGTCTTATCTCTTGAGGTTGTTCCATCCAAATAGGGGAAAGGAGCCCAAATTGATTTCCTCGACTCTATCCGGCCCAACCATCTACCAGACTTCCGTTACGAAGCTTCTAGACATGGAAGTTTCAGCTCCTTATTTAAAAAAACTTTCCAAAAGAGGATCAACACGACTAGAAAATGGCTCAGTCAATGCAATCAGCACAACCATCAGCTTTAACCTCTATAAATCAGCGCGAGGATAAAATTGGTCAGTAGCGTCGGTCTTGTAAATTGGGATAGAAGGAAGATTCATGGGAAACAATGCAAAGGGGAATTATTCTCCTTGTGAAGAGGGGCATACTGGGAGTTTCTTCATGATGGGAAAGCATGTCAGTTACACTGTAGAGGTCCTCTAGGATCTTAGATGGGGAGTACAAGGAAAATGACAAAATGCTGTGTAACAGATGCCCCCTAAAGTGTGAAGGCTGAACTAGAGTGAGGGGTGAAATTATTACAAGTGGAAGCAGGGAACCTGATTCCATCATAAGAAAACCTGCAGCAAGCATAGATACATATACATCACTGAAAACTCTGAATAATGATACATGAATTTTGGTATGGACACAACCACCTAGAGAATGATCATGTAAATGGATCCAAGGCATGGGCACAACCATCCAATTGAAAGGATCATAATGAAACCAAGGGATGGTCACAACCAACCAATAATGAGAAGGATCACATATAACAATTCGTGGTATGGTTGCAACCATTCATCTAAAAGAGATATGTATATTAACATGACCATGTCACATCGCCTCGCAACCTGGACTTATGTAATCTTAGCCCAGGGTCTTGTGCTCCAAACAACCCGATCAAAGTACAAATCCTAACATGTGAATGAATGGGTTGAAGTTGAACATGCTAGGAAGTCGCTTGATTACCAATCAATGATGTGAACCATTAACAAGTGCGAGAGAAACCACCAATAATAGTAATGGCTCTCAAGGTACTGGCAACATAGTTCATGAAATGTGAATAAAGGAACTGATGTTGAATAGCCGTGAAATCACCTGATCAAAAGCAAATGATGTGAACTTGTTGTCGAGTGTGAAGAACTTTCCATTAGGGCATGCAAGCTCTAAGGTACTAGAAGGGAGTCTCTTCGCCAACTTCTTGGATAATGAGCTAATTTGACTAGAAGCGACCATGTCGAAGGAGGGCCATGATGTATCCCACATCATCAACATGAGACAAAGGGATACAAATGATTTCAAATGATACAGAGAATCGGGAGTAAGTGTAACTACAGAAGTAATGACTCTTGAACATATCATCAACAAGATTATGGAGTTTGGAAGCTGTTGGATCCATAGGATCGGTGGTCATGATGAAGTGGCAGAGATCAAATGGAAGGAAAACAATGAGCAATCCAACCTGGGAAGGTCATGTTAGTGTCAGTCTTTCCAGCCTTCCTCCAGTGATCAAATATGCTCTTACATAGTGGTCTCAGAGTGTCAAGGTCAAATTTTGTCATTTCAATAAGTCTTCAAGCAAAATTTGGTCACTAGGCATTAGGTCTAGGGTTTGTTTTCACTCTTTTCAAAGTTTCCCAAATGTCAGTCCATGTCATCATTCAGCTGAGTGTACCATTATTCAGAGGGTTTTTATCATCATGTCAGGTTCCATTGGGTCATTTTACACCTTGTTCATGCTTCAGTTGTGCCTAGGTAAGGTCCATTTCCCTCTCCTAGGGTTTTGGAGGTAATTTCTCTTGGATGGCCAAATCATCAGCAAAACTTGTATCTTGATGTTCATACACTTTCCCCTATCCTTAATGTACCTTGTGAAACACTTCCCGTCACTAAGATCCCCCAAATTCCTCATTTTTGCACAAACCCTAGTTTCTTGCCACAACTTGGCAATTTTCTAGGCTAGGCTTGTATTTTTCCCTTTTGGACCCCTTCCCCTCACTCGATCTCCGAGATTCCACTTTCCTCTGCTTCCTAACATCCCTCCCTACTTCCAAAAATTTCCCCAAGAATTTAGAAGCCCCTTATCCCCTTCATTTCGCTTGATTTCGACAAAATCCCTTGTTTCAAACATCGGGATAAGTTTCACTCAAAAGATTTTTCAGAGCAATAAAAGATGAATTTTGGAAAAATGAGAGAGGTTTTTGTCCAAAACATGCCAAAGAAGAGAAACCTCCCTCAATTTTTACACAGGTATTATGGTTTTAGAGAAATATCAAAAATACCATTGCCTCAGGAGAATTGAATGCACCTCTGAAGTGACCTTGGGAAAATAAATATTTCTCCTAGCATGGTTGGCCAAATTACTTTTGTGATGAGTCAAATGATAACTAGGCACAAATGGATTTCCAATGAGCTATCATGAGCTCAATTTGGAGATGATTAAGGCATTCAAAAGTTGCCTGCAACAGCACTCTGCCTTGAGGCAGCCTCATTTGGCACATTTTGAACAGTCTTGGGAGATTTGATTTTTCACAAATCAAATGAACTCCAAATTTAAACAATTCTAGTTTATTTATAAAGTAGACTCAAATACCTTTCCAACGAGCTATCCTGCGCCCGATTTTGACATCGGGAAGGCCTCCAAAAGCCTCCTGCAAAATGCACTATGTAGCTAGGTGTGCGCTACACATTGAAACTATGCGCTACGCATTGGCCAGTGCGCTACGCATTGGGCCTCACTGGCCAGTGTAAAATAAAAAAGGCACTATGCATACAGGTGTGCGCTACACATTGGGTTCGGGCACTACACACTAATTCCAGCATCAAATTTATGCACCCAGATCATGTCTAATCACCTCCAAAGCTGCAAGTAGGTGTTCTTTGATTGATTCAATCAATTTGATATTGTTTATAGTGTGTTTGAAGAAAGGAGTTGATGCGTTGGGTGTAGAAAAGTGAAACCCTATGCACATACCAAAATAATTCCTTAGGGTTTTTAAAGACATGTGGGTGGTTTAGTGAAGATTTCTCATCCTCTATTGATGAAAACCAACTCCATGCTCATTTGTAAACCCTAGTCAACATTTCAAAGGGCACACATTATATTTTGTTCATTTCTCAAGCAGTGACCGTTTGTGCCAATTCATTGAAAACAAAGCATTATCATTATGGCTTAGTTTGTATTATGCTTTGGTAAACATAGAAGAAGTTTTGAGTATGCATTGAAGTTTGGCTCCACCACACCTATATCACTATACATATCACAGACATCTTGATACCAAAGCCATGTCAGACACAGATTCAGTTTATGAGCAGGAGGTAGAAGCTGACTGGGAGACTTGGCTCGAGAGGGTCAACATTCACTTAGAGAAGTTGTTGGAAAAGGCTAATAGAGATAAAGATATGCTTAGACACATGAAAACATCATTATTGGGCTTGCATGCATGTTTGCAAAGCGAAAATGAAGATCCTTAAGAGGCGTTTGAGCAAAGCGCTAAAACGACGGAAGAGGCCCGATCCACTTCAAGTTTTGGCCGAGGCTTCATTAGTTGGGCATGATACATGATGGAGGGTCTTCACTTCGAATTTGGGAAAATTCAGAAAAAAATTTGTCGTTTCGAAATTTTTGGCTTGAGAAATAGGTTTTTGGGTTCTACGCATAGCGCGCAGCGCGCTACCCTGAAGATTGGGAGGTCCAATTGACAAATGGCTTGTAGTTTTGGATTTTTCATGAATAAATACACATGTTCAGCCATTTCCGAAGCATTTCATTGAGATCTGGATGGTCAAAATGTCCAAAAACATCATGAAAACCACCTTGCTGCCACCTTTTCCAACTGTAGGAAGTACCTCTGGGAGAATTCCGTTTTGAGGGGGCAAATGTGCTCCAAATTGGAAAATTCTACCTGGTTTAGAAATTAGACATCTAGGGCTTTCCAACGAGCTATCATGAGCTCAATTTGGATGTCGGGAAGTTCCCCAAAAACAGGCTCAAAGGGGCGCTACACATAGGGATCAGGGCCGCTACACATACAGTTTTTGGCCCAGATTTTCACCTTCAGCTCAGGAATTCGGCTAGTTTCCACCAGTTTCACTCTTTGATGTAATTTTTCACCCAACATGATGTAATTTGATGTATGTAAGGTAACATGGCACTTATCTACCTTCTTCTAGATGATTCATTCACAAATTAGCAAGAAATCAATGTAATGAATCAGTTTCCTTCTTTTTAGAGGCAGGTTGTTTGGTCATCTAGATTCTTGCTCCATGTTTAGAATTTGTTCAAATTGCTCCTAGAAGGAGGAGCTCGACCCCTAGAGTTTAGGGGATGAGGATATCTTGGTCTATATATGTAAATTTTCATTCAGTAGGAGGGGTTGGACTCTTGGGATAACTTTGAGACTATATTGTACATATCTTATCAACATTTTGGCAAAGGAAAGACCAGGGTTTTGCAACACTATTTGGGATCCATGTGGCTTTATGTGTTGATGGTGTGTTTCTATCAGTACTTGTAAGTTGTGTATGTGCATCATTATCTCTATTAAATCTTCTGTTATTAAACAAATGAAGTGTTAAGGTAGAATCCATGAAATTGCTATGCTCTGCCTTTAAATTTGTTTAATCTTCTATGTTTTCTTCAGTTTAAGGATAATCCTTGAGACTCCCTTGCTCTCCTTAGCTCCTCACTAGTCTGATCTACTCATCTCACTTGCTTTAAGGCATCAATACAATTGCCTATCTTGCCCCAATTAGACCTCTGCAAACGCTGTGCCTCATCCCCGCATCCAAAATTGCCCTTCCCTTGAATTCAACAAAATCTTTAAAAATCAATTCTAAACTCTTTGTACTTCATACCTAGCCTAAAATTAGTCATCAATTCGGTCATCTCGAGCCT
>APFE030702272.1:31543-69870 GCA_000404065.3 Pinus taeda
TAAAAATAAATAACGACCTCTTTTTTTAAAATTTTCCAGAACCTTGGGCATATTAGACAAATTAACAGACCCATAATTTCGCTTAGAAAACTGGCCAGATTCCGGTTCCAGTTTGTTGCCAAATTGCACCCTCCTTAAGCCTGCCACGTGGGTAAGGCAACCCACAACTTTGATTGCTTCTATCTTCTTCATACAGATTCAGATTGGTGTGCCATTCACACCATTGGAATCATGGCAACGAGAAATTCGATATGATGTCAAGTTAATAGACTTTTTGCCACATTGAATTTTGAGCCTTTTTCATGTCACTGGTGTCTGGAGATCCACCTATATCATTGAGAGAACCACTTGACCATTTCAATCAAGGAGTACTTTTTCCGTAAATAGTGCATGCTAGCCCGAAAAAGGGGTGAACGTATACTAGGTGCACGACATTTCGCAACCTTTTATGAGTTCAAAACGACAAGAACTCGATAACCTTTTCATGTTTAAAGAGTCGGAAAAGAGCTTGAAAGCATACCCCCATTTTATTCTCTTTTATGAGTCAAAAAGGGAAAAATACTCAATGATATTTTCATTCAAGTTTTACGAGTCGAGAAAAGAGCTGAAACACGACTCCAGTACCATCATCGACAATCCGTCACCTATCGCTACACAAGAAAGGTAAATGCATTATCGAGTTCTGAGGCAAAATAGGTCAAAAAATACTCAAAAACCCTAATATTTTATGAAAATGATTAAATGGGGCAAAAGTAATTATTTTTTACCATTTACCATTTTACCTTTGTGTGAAGATTCTTTTACCTACTTGTGCCCTAATTTTTCCAGAGCAGATTGAGGGAAATCCAGGAGGTCATTTGCTGAGCTGTTAGTTGCAGGTAAGAGCCAAGACCTTACGATCTATTTTCATGTTTATTTTTCCTATTTTTATCCATTTTTTGGGTTTCATGGGGAGGTTTTGGCAAAATGTTTTCACCCTCGGTCAGCGCAATTTACGGGCACAAAATCATGCCGATTGGGGGTTGCTAAGACTACTAACTGCGCCATCGGCGCCACTATTTTTAAAACAGTTGCGCTGGCAGTGAGTAAAGGATTTTCATGATTTTTGCTCAATTCGACCATTTGAACCCAAATGTTTTCGGCCAAAGATGATCATTGACTTGATTACATGGTTTTTACAGGAAGAAATCGTGAAAAATGGTGGATTGGAAAGAACACGAGCGTGAGGATATTAACACTCAAGCAATAACTGACCCAAATTGCTTGGAGGTTTTGAGGAACCGTGGGCTCCTCAAATTCCTTCTTACATCAGGTCTACGGGCTCAACTCGAGTTGCTACGATACCTATTCAGTCTCTGGGACGTGAATTGGGAAATTTTCATCATTAGTGACCAAGAGTTGGAGTTGGAAACTTTAGACATTTATTTCATCACAGGACTGTCCTGGAGAGGGGAACCAATCAATCTATATGGGTCGAGGTCGACTGGGGCAAGAGTGACCATGATACTTGCTGAACATTTCCCAGAATCTCTCAAATCCAAAAGTGGCGAGATCAAGATTACGACTGTTTAGGATCTTGTATTGAGAGTGTTACTGTTGACCATCAATAGAGTGGTTGGGTCCCAAGCGCCGCATGAGACCAACAAGTCGAAGTTTCAATACGCTATAGACTACACGACACCCATCATCTTTAGCTGGGAGGAAGCTATGAAAATCAACATGAAACGCTAACTATCAAAATCTAAGGAGGGAAACCTGAAGCAATTTTTCTTGGGGTTTGTGCTAGTGACCTTCTTCCTGGATCGGGTTCCGCTGTTCCAATACGAGCTGATTGAGGTGGATCCGCCGATGCCACGAGACCCACAAATGGTCCGTTGGAGTGAGTTGATTCCTAGGGTTACCAGGGGCCAACAAATGTCCTATAAGCCCACATTTTTCTTGTAGCTACGATGACAACTGATCATAGAGGAGGATTGGCCTTACAATGGTACCAACTTCCGTGAAGATCCAGATATGCTGTTCCCATAGGGGGAGGATTTTGATGATGGAGGTAAAAAACAATTTTTTTTAACTTTTTGATGTTTTTTAATGTTTTTTTGAGATATGCGTGTTCATGACATTTTGATGTTATGAATGCAGATGTTGGACTAGAACGTCCTGCCGGGATGTCCTTGATTGCGAGGCCCATTGCTTGACAGTTTGATGTCACTCCTTATCAAGAGGGAAGCGACAAAGAGGAGTCGATTATGCAGAATATAAAGGGTTTGACCCATGGGATCCCAGAGTATGCCTGGATGGGTGATGTCCCATGCTAGTACCAGAGGCATACAATGGGAGTGTTACATCGGATTCACCGACTACTGACTCGCGTAGTCTGAGAAGTTACATGCTATCATGAGCATCATGCTGTTTAGTGCATAGGTGTAGCATTCCACATTTTTGAGGCTTGCGAGCCACGGATGTATAAGGTTTGCGAGCCACCAATGTATTTTGAATGCACATATTATTTTTTGAGGTTTTGATGTATGAAAAACATTACCCACACACACACACACACACACATATATATATGCTGTACTTCCTTGCTCACTATGGTACAAATGTTTTTTCTTTTGAGTTTTTGCATGTTTCATAAATGACTATCCAACACATAATTAGCTAATGCATCTGTCAACTCACCATGGGAGTCATAAATGGCCCATGGTGCGGATGATAGATTTTGGGTACTATTGCAAGCACCATCAACGAAACCGATGTGAGGGGACACCGACATTTGCAAAGCAGGCAAAAACATAATAAGCAGGAAAGTTGTTTGCAAAATAACACACTAAACCACATTGTACAAAAATGAATAACACACTATTGTACAAAAGTAACCATGCAAGATGACCTAAGCATAGTACATTTTTAGGGAGTCCATGAGCAGACGTGGGTAATCAATCAACATAGGTGAAAACCAAAGTTGTACCATTGAAAAGATGAGTAAGCATCAACTCGGCCAAATAATATAGTAGAACTCATATAAGGATGTGCCCCCATGCCCCCTAGGCGAGGGAGGGTTATGAGTCAAATGAAAATCCCAATGCAATAATGGGAAATATGTAAAAACTCGAGGAGGGAAAAAAACCTGAATCAATGAAGAGATAAAGGTGCTCTCAGTTGAAAGATCTTGACAATGTTAGGAGAAACTGACATGTCAATAGGTGGTGGAGAAGGGAACTTATCAAGACACATAGATATGACCCCCAGGTCAGAACTAAGCCACGAATATTGAGAATACGCATCGAGAGATGTTCTTAGAATAAGATGATCATAGGATACCGAAGGTGAAGCCGAAAAAATTTCCACGTAATCAGTTTCAACGAGACTTAACGACATAACCTCGCCCCATGTATCAACAAGATCCGGCGAAGGAATGACCCAAGGATTAGACTTGATCGAAATCATGTTGAAAGAGCCAACATGAAGAGGTGGGAGCAGAAATATGCCCATCAAGGTAGGATCTTTAAAAAGTCTTGCATCCACACTCTCATAAGGAGCACTGGTGTGTTTGACATACAGAACATTGCCATCCGAGGAGGAAGAGGTAAAGAAGGACAGTTCGTCAACTGTGACTATCTTCCCTTGATGGGGAAAACAAAACATGTGGAAGAGGGAGGAGGCTACAACATGCATGGCATGGGTCCAACTCCGTCTGAGTAGAAGATTGTAGTTAAGATTAGCATCAACAATCTCCACTTTGACATGTATCATCTTTCCCTCCAATGTAATGGCAAGGTTGGGAAGGACACTGAATGGTCGTGAATCACACCCGTCAAAAGCTTCCAGAGTGTTAGGGGATTGGTTCAAAGTAGGAGAACCAATTTCCTTCCAACAAGCGACAGACATGATGCGGGTAGAAGCACCTTCATCGATGATGGTCTTATGAATGGTTTTCTCATTTATGATTACCTGAATGAGAAAGGTAATTTGATGAGGTAAACGCGAAACATGGCTTTCCAGGTCAAAACAAAAGAGATTAGAGTCAGCTAGATCAATACCCCCAATAGCCAACAATAACGATTTCCACTGAGAAGGATAGTTTTGAAGGACCTCGAGAGCAGACATAGCTGATGGCATTTGAGCCATATCTTCAACAATGTTATAATGTTGAGCGGCTCGAGCATTGGGATTATACAAGGACTTTCGAAGCACACCTTGAGAAGGTGGTCAAATGGGTGAATCAAGATTAGTTCGCTCTATATGGAGAGGACTAGAACTGGATGAGGCAGAAGAAGAAGGGGTAAATTCTTTCTCTTTCCCTACTGATGGGGTAGGAGTTTGATAATCTTTTGACCTGGTAGCCACGTTGATCGGGGTACTCATCATGAACACTTGTGAACCTGAGGAAGCAAATGACTGAGGCTGGTCTATCATTTGAGTCTGCTGGGACGGAAAGGGCTCTTTCAGGAGAGCTGGGATCCCTTTGAAAAAATGACTAACTTCGGACCATCTGGGACAATCCTTAGTATAATGATCCTCCTCAAAAATGAGGCATGAATACTTGGGTTTCCGTTGGGAAGCATCATCGACTGATAATTTAGGAGGACCCTATTTTGGGGCATTGTCTTTACCCTTGCCTTTGCATTTCTTCTTACCTTTAGAGGATTTATCCGTTGTGGTAAAATGGACAGCGTGAACCTCCGAGGTTTTACTAGGGTTAGATGCATTATGAGAGGAATGAGAGGAATCATTGGGAGCAGTGTTGGACACTGACTTCTGTTTGGAAGAATATTTTGCAGGGGTCTGAGTCACTGAACTAATTACTCCATCAACAGGAGGGGTAGTGGGAGGCTTAGATGTCGTCAGATCAGATGAGGGTCTGGGTGCATTGGGTAACACATCATATAACATGTTAGACTGTGAATATAAAAGGTCTAGATACTGCACACGTGCGATGGCTTGTTCCTCAGTGACGCATCCACCCATAATAATGTCAGTAGAAATTTGTTGACAAATGATTTGGTAAACACTCAGTCAACAACTGATCATCAATTTCAAACTTAATCAGATGGTGCCTACGTCTCCGTTCATGGATGTGATTGGAGATGTGAGTCGCAATGTCTTTCTTGAGCGACGTTAATAGATGGGTGCTAGTTTCATAGCGAACCGACAGCTAGAAATGTGTGAGAAAGGCCATGGCAAGAGTGTTAAAGTCATGATAGGTATTTCGAGGTAGCTCGATATACCATTTAGCTGCAGCCCTTGTAAGAGTTCGTTGGAAAAGAGAAAGACAAATGGAATCATCAACATAGGAATTTGAGGAGCACAAAAGGTGATATGTCATCACATGGGCTTGAGGGTCCTCTTTTGCTTTTCCTTCAAAATTCCATCGCTCAGAATCTTGGATAGAAGCAGAGGCCAGTATGGTGAATGAAGAATCAGGTCATTCGTGAGTCTAGACACATTTGGCAATTCTAGCGTAGCCAAGAATGGAAATTGAGTATTGAAAGGCATTTGAGGTCGATAAGGGGGCCCAACTGGTGGGGCCCATCCATACTGGTAAGGATTTTGTCCCCAAAGTGGAGGATTTTGTCCACAAGGCATTTGATTTTGCCCCCATTGTAGGTTACCTTTCCCGTAGGGAGGATTTTGACCTTGAAAGCCTTGAAACTGTCCAGACAGAGGCTGTTGATAAACAACATACTAGCTAAAATACTGTTGAACCTATTGGCCTTGGACATATGGATTTTGCACCTGATGTCCCTGAGCATAAGGGTTTTGGACTTGCTGGCCCTGGACGAATAGGTTTTGGACCTATTGCCCTTGGACGTAAGGATTCTGCACTTGTTGTCCTTCGACATAAAGATTTTCAACTTGCTGTCCTTGGACAAAAGGAGGCTGAACCTGTTGCCCTTGGACATAAGGATTCTACGCCTGCTACTGCAGGACTTGACCTTGGCCCTACCATTGCAAGGGTTGACCCTGTTGATATGAGTATAAGGGTTGCTGCTACCCGGGCTAACCTTGTGGCTACAAGGGTTGCTGCTACCCGGGCTAACCTTGTGGCTACAAGGGTTGACGTTGTGGCTATAAAGGCTATCCCTACGGCTACAGAGGTTGACCTTGCGAAGGCATAGGCTGGGAGGATTACGGTGTATACTGCATTTTCGACTACATGGTTTGCTGCAACTGTTGCATGGGTTGCCCCTGCGGTTGTTGCAATTGTCCTTACTATGGCATGATTTGGCCTTGCTACTGCATGGATGGCCCCTATTGTAATGAAGGTTTCCCTTGCTACTGCATAGATGGCTCTTGCTACAACGAAGGTTGCCCTTGCTACTGTAAGAGTTGTCCTTGATGTTGCAAAGGTACTTGAACAGTTCCCTAAATGACAACTTGAAAGTTCCCAAACTGTATCTCGCCATATCCACAGGGCGCGATGGCTGGACCAAGCTGGACATAAGGTCTAGGCTAAGGGATGTATGATGAATTAGCCATCTCTTGTGAACCATATGGAACATAAGGAGGTTGGTATTGACGTTAAACCATATTGGGTTGCTAGTACTGGACATGACTTGGCCCAGATGGACCAACATTGGGCTGTTGGTACTGGACATGACTTGACCCAAATGGAACAACATTGGATTGTTGGTACTGGAAATGACTTGACCTAGATGGAACAACAAGATTTCAAATGGTACCCGAAGAGGATTGGTTCATGCAAACCATGTGAGGTTATGAGCCACTCACATTGGTTGTGCTAGACATCATAGAAACATTCAGACTCTGCCTCCTAGATGGTGGAACAACCTGTCCACTTACTGGAGGGATCAAAGAACTGACAGTGACATGACTCGAGATCCCTGGTTGAACCGGATGAGTCAATTGTATTGATAAAATAAGAGGATTGGGAATGGTGGGTTGCACCGGGACTGAAGTAGCTGTAGAAATCACCGTATGTTGGGAGGTCATGTTCTAAATGAATGAACCTGTGGTAGGCATAGCGCTAGATGCCCAAATAGGGTTGTGATATAATGAAGAGGCAATAGGCATGCTTGAAACCAACTGAGATAAAGTCACGTAATTACGTGGTAACTCAGGATGAACACTAGTCAGAATGCTTCCCATGTAAGGGAAACCTTCAGGAGGGAAAGGATATTCTTGCTCCTTGACTGTGCGCGGAGTGGAAACCTCTGAATGACCGAAACCTCCGAATGACCCAGAGAGGAGACTGGGATTTCACCTTTTGATTCCATGGGTGAAAACAGATGACGACAGAATACCGAAGATGTTCGAGGGGATAATTCCAAAGGAATACTCGGCTAATCGTACAGATTGTATGGACACTGTGGTGATATCACAATAGGATCGAACAAAGGATTTGGAGGATAAACAACTAGTCCAATCTGACCTTCAGAAGTCAGCAGACTCTCGGGAGTCTGGATAGGGTTACCCAGAGATTTCAAGCCAATGTCAAAAAGTGACCCAGTATTTGAAGGGGGATGACGAGATGACAAAGGTTGAATACTCAAAACAATTCCAAGCTCAACACCTTGGTCCTCAAATGACTGTGGCAATTCAGGAAAAGGCTCCTAAGAAAATATTTCAGACAGAGGAGAGGAAGAGGAACTAGGCAAACCAGTTGGTTTACCCACAATGATCTTTGTCTCAAATAACCAAAAGAGAGATTGATTTCAAGGGATTTAAGATATATTTAAAGGTATACTCATGATGTGTTCTAAAAAATACTAACATGGATGTTATAAGACCATGGGAAACAATTTTTTAAGACTCAAAAACAAATTGGTGCTCTTTCATGTTTCAAGAGTTGAGAAAGAAGCAAAGGTGACTCTATCATTTTCGGTTTGAAATGAGCTCGAAAGGACAAGCACTCAGGTGATCTTTTATATTTAGGGAGTCAAAATGATCAAAATGACTACTCAGGATGATCTAGGTAAAAAGAATTACCAGGTAACCTTGAATTGCAGAATACCTCCCAATGAACTGAGAAGTACGACTAGGCAATCTCCTCGAATGCTGTGTTTGGTGTATCACGTTTACAAGGCAACAGACTCGACTTCCTATAGATAAAATATTGTAACCTAGTGGAGTCTCCCTTTATATACTCGATGGTATGGGGAGCACAAGTCCGTACAAGCGCTGTCTAGTGCCGAAGCGAATGACAACTACTAGGTTTTAAGATGTTGGAACACGTCTCTAGCCTAGACCTTCTAAGATGTGATCGATAGATTTCAAATGCACCTTTGGTTAATTGAGTACATTTTAGAGTTTATCTTGAAATTATGTCTCGGTTTTTAAGCCTTATCAATGTGACTCAAAAACACCTATATGTAGCTAAATGAGACAAGATCCTTTCAATTCGATGATTTGTCTACACTAATGAGAGTAGAAAACACACTCAAATGCAACAAAACAAGAAATTGAAATCAAAATGATTTTTCACTATTTCACCTTTTGAAAAAAAAAATGATGAAAAACTCTTTCCAATTCCTAAATTTCCTATCAAATGCACTTCAAGTAGCCCTTTCACTAGTAAAGAGAATTCATTTCTTTTCCATGCAAGTGATGATGCAACTCTAGATTTCAATGATGATATCTAATGTAACATATTAATTTAGCAAACTAGAATTATGTATTTTTCCATGAAATGATGGAATGAATCTTTCACAAACACTTCAATGAAATATTCGCAATACAATCAATCATAAGAAAACACAAGGCACAAAAGAGAATTCCTTTCAAAACTAGCGAAGCAAAGATTGAACCAAAAACAAGATAGGAAATGTGATCTATGCCCGAAAAGAGACGCTCAAACACTAAAGGAAACTTTTCAAACTTGTTAAGTGGAAATCAAGGCAACAAAATGACTAATAAAATGAAATGCAAGGAGCTAATTTGACTATTGACTTGACTTTCTCAGCAGGAAAACAAGTGAATGGGCGACGACCTAGATGCCCTAGGGTTATATACCATTCAAGAACTCAAGAAACCAAGTGAAGGAAATGCAAATCAACCAGTGATACAAACCAAGTTAAAAGAGCTTTCCATCCAGGGAGAACACAGTCAAAACAAGCTGAGAGACAGAAATCAGAAGGGTAAGACACACTGGCTATGATCTAGGGGAAACCATGATCTTCACCTACAGGAATACATGCGACTGCCTAACTGAAAACATGCACCCAAATGGGGTTGGTGCTACTGTTTTTGAGAAAATTGCGCTAATTGGCGTGACTGTGAGAAAAATAAACGTGTTGACCGAGGATTCAAGGAAAAAAACAAAAAATTTCAAAGGCTAAGACTAGATTTGCCATTGCGAATTTCAGGCTCAGAGCAGTAAACCGGGCAAAAGCATAGAACATTAAAGGGAAATGGTGATACTAGAAAAGTTCACACAAAACCATAAAATGACAATCAATCAAACAAAAGGATTGGCTCCTCAAAAGAGTCACCAATTTGTGGTGCAGGTAAATTCTTAGTGTGGACACAAACAATTCCTCTAGCCTGAGAGAGTGGGTCTAGCCACAAACAAACAATGTATGGAAAATATCCTTAAGCTAGAATTAATTAAGAGGGCCTACCTCTTAGAACACTATTCCGCTTGGTGATGATCTTGCTTCCTCACTCCAACTATCTTCTGTTTCCTTCCTTCGAATACCTAAAAAAAGGAAACAACAACAACAACAAACGTGATAACATACAATATTGTATTCAAACTACTTAATAGGTCAAGGAACATTAATCCATAAAGATGTAAAATGACACTTCATGTAGGAAATCAATCGATAGTTGCATTAATATAAATTAGAAAGAGATTACAACTGGTGCTTTGACATTGCTGGTCTCCTTCGACATATTTGGGTTCCCACACTTCTACTAGCACTTCATGGATAGCCCCAACAATGGAAGCTTTAAGGCCTCTTTCCCTCTAGTCTCAAACCAAACCAAAATCACACTATTCTTCCTCAAACACACACTAGAAAGCTACATGCTATGGATGACTTGCTGGTTATTCAAACTTGCTCCAAAAAACCAACTAGCTTTTGCTTGGGAAAAAGAGAGGTTTATATAGCTTGGATCGATGGGAGATGGTTCCTCTCATCATGGGAGAAGGTCTTATCTCTTGAGGTTGTTCCATCCTAATAGGGGAAAGGAGCCCAAACTGATTTCCTCGGCTCTATACGACCCAACCATCTACCATACCTTCGTTACAAAGCTTATAGACATGGAAGCTTCAACTCCTTATTTAAAAAAACCTTCCAAAAGAGGATTGACGCTTCTGGAAAGGGCTGAGTCGATTTGATTGATGCGAGGGTCAGTTTTAACATATGTAAATCGGCACGAGGAGAAAACTGGTCAGTAGCGCCGATCTTGTAAAATGGGATAGAAGGAAGATTCTTGGGAAATGATGCAAAGGGGAATTGTTTTTTGCTCATGAAGAGGGGCATACTGGGAGTTTCTTCATGATGAGAAAGCATGTCAGGTACACTATAGAGGTCCTCCAGGATCGTAGACGGGAGTACAGGGACAATGACAAAATGCTTTGTAACAATGGGTAAAAAATAAAAAGTAAAATCTAGAAGTTTTTTTTGCGAATCTTATCCAAATAGAATGGGATCGACTCCCCATCTACTTGGACCTCATCCCTGACTTGATGGAACCCATCCCCCTTTATGTGGATCTCATCCCATGAGAAATGGATATACAACCTCCTCTCTTCTCCTATTTATACAAAGAAAACCAAAGGGGAAAGGATTTGCTTTTGAGGTTCTTAATTTATGCATTTATGCTATCAAAGTGAAGGCTTGTCATTGCAAAGGGAGGATTGTTGGAAGGAGGCTTATGATATTAAGGTCTATTGGGTTGTAAACTCTTCTTCTCATTTTTAATACACATACACTATCTTTCTCACATGATATGTTTAATGTTTACATGTATGTATCAAATCTCCTTGATCTTTTGTTTAGTAATAGCTTGAAATTATTGATGTATTGTATGCTTCGATCTTGTTCCTATTTCTGTCATTGCAAATTCTAGTTTTAGGGATTGAAAGTGGAATGCAATTTCAAGAAAACAAGGATTTTGAAGAATTATTTCATTAATCAGGTTAGTGCATCTCTAATTGTTCAAGTATTTCTAGAGAAACGTTAGTGTATATTGTTCTATTTGTTCTAGACTTAGTTACTAAGTCTAGGGAGATCACTCTTGTCCACAAGAGCAATTAGTCCACAAAAAACCTCCTATTAGGAGCATTATTAATCATATAGAGTTGATTTGAGGAGAAATTCTTCCAAATAAAGAAACATACAAGATGGCTCCATAAGTGAATAAATAAGTAAAAAGATAGGTGCAATAATTGCTGGATAAGGGTCTCATTAAGGAAAGTTTGAGTTCATGTCCTGTTTCTACAATACTCAACCCAAAGAAATATGGAGGCTGGTGAATGTGTACTAATTATAGAGCCATTAATAAAATTACAATTAGGTACATATTTTTGCTTCCTTGAATTGATGATTTGCCAAACTATTTGAGTGATGCCAAATATTTATCCAAGATTGATTTGAAGAGTAGATAATATCATATTAGAATTAGAGGGGAGATGGACAGAAAAAAACTTTCTAAACAAATCATAGATTGTATGAATGGTTGGTGATGTCTTTTGGCCTCACAAATTCCTTGAGAACTTTCATGAGACTGATGAATAAGGCTTTGAAAGAGTTTATTGGAAAAAATGTTACAATCTTTTTGCATGATATCTTGGTATATGGTAAAAAAATGGAGGAACATTTGAGACATCTCAAGTTAGTATTGAATACCTTACAAAGATAAATTATTAATTAATTTCAAGAAATGTAGTTTTATGAATAAGGAATTGGTATACTTTGATTTTTTGATTTTTGAATATGGTTTGAAGATGGATTATAAAAAGGTTAAAGAAAACATAAATTCGCTTATTCGAAGGAATATCTTCAACATAAGAAGCTTTCATGTCTTAACATGTTTTTAAAGGAAATCTATTAAAAATTTCAGAAGCATTTGTGCTCCTATTGTAGATATTGTTAAGGAAAAGCAAACAACCATTTATGTGGACAATAGTAGGTGATATACATTTTAGATCGCTGAAGTAAAAAATTACACAACAAACTATCTTAGTCTTACCATTTTTTTTATAAAATTTTCCAAGTAGAAATAGATGCAAGTTGAACTGCAATTGGATTTGTCTTAAGCCAGGAAGGAATAACAATTGGTTATTTCAATGAAAAAAATTAATGAATCAAAATAGAAGTATTCCTCTTATAATAATGATTTCTATGCTGTTATTCAAGCATTAAAAGAATGGAAACTTTATCTCATGCCCAAGGAGTTTATTTTGTATATTAACAATCATGGTTTGTAGTTTATCAACAATAAACCTAATTTGAACCAAAGATATGCTTAGTGGTTGGGATTTTTACAAAATTTCACATTTATTACTAAACACGTGAGTGGTGCATCAAACAAGGTAGCTAATGTATTGAGTAGAATTGAATTAATTCTGCATGAAATCCAAATCAATATTTTGGGATTTGATGGGCTGAAGGACATGTACAAAGATGATCAATATATGCAGCTTGTGTATCTAGTTAGCATGACTAGAAATCAATGTTTTATTTATATGATTAAAGAGAGATTGCTTTTCAAATATAGTAAATTATGTATACTAAGATGTGTAATGAGAGAAAATTTGATAATGAAAAAACATAACAGAGGATTATCATGACATTTTGGACATGATAAGAATTTTTTTCAGCTAAATGCTTTCTAAGATTGTCCAGGTATGTAAGCTAATGAAAACAGGTTTGTTGAAAGGTGAAAATCATGTCAACATGTTAAATGGATGAGTTAGAATGAAGGTTTATATAAACCATTTCCAATTCCAAGCAGACAATGGGACTTTGTAAGTATGGATTTGTGTTGGGGTTGCCTCAAACAAAAAGGGATAATGATTCAACCTATGTTGTTGTGGAATTATTTAAAAAATGGCACATTTCATAGCTTGTAAAAAAACTACTGATGTAATTGGTATTGCTAATTTATTCTTTAAAAAAATTGTAAGGTTGCATAGATTGTCTAGAAGTAAATTTTCTAGTAGAGATACAATATTTGCAGGTCATTTTTGGAGAAACTAAGAACTAACTTGAATTTTAGCTCAACATACAAGCCACAGGTTGATGGGTAGACATAGATAGTGAAAAAGAATCTTAGGGAGTATTTTGATAAGTTTGTTAAGTGAGAATAACAAACAATGGGATCAAGTACTTGCTTAGATAGAGTTTGCATATAAGTATTCACCTAATAAAAACACATGTATGAGTCTATTTAGAATATTGCATGGAATGCATCCAAGAGGAGTTTAAGAATTAAGGAATCTATGGAAACATGAATTGAGGAGTGTGGATAGTGAAGATTTTGTAGCAAGCATGCATGAGCGTCAAGAAAGAGTTAAATAAAAATTGCAAGAGAATAACATTTAGCACAAACAAAAAGAAAATATGAGTTGTATGATCCGGATTGTCCACAGTCTCTTGTTCATTGAGTCGACGTTTCAAACCACAAAGGGGGTTCATCATCAGGACAAATTTGAAAGATGGAAATGAATGATGGACCCCCTTTCAAATTTGTCCTGATGATGGACCCCCTTTGGGGTTTGAAACGTCGACTCAATGAACAAGAGACTGTGGACAATCCGGATCATACAACTTCAAAAAACTTCCACAGAAGCCTAAAATCTAACAGAAAATATGAGAATAAGATAGTTGGACTTTGAAGTTGGTGACTTAGTTATGGAACATCATAGAAAGGAAAAGTTTCCTACATGGACATACAATAAATTGAAACTTAAGAAGATTTACCCATGTAAGATTTTAAGGACATTTTCTTGTAATGATTATGAATTAGAACACCCAAGTAACATTGGGATTTCTCCAATCTTCAATGTTGTATATTGGTACCCCTTCAAGGAGATGAGAAGTATTTCAATAGAAAAACCTTTTAGTGATGAAGATCAGACCAACAAATGGAAGAAGCAACTTCCAAAATCAATTTAGAAAGAAATCAAAGCGGTGTTGGATCAACAAGAGGCAACGAGTATTTTCAGTACTTGGTTAAATGGAAGAATTAACCAACAAAGATGCCACTTGGATGGCAACAATAGAAATGTTCAAGTATGACACAAGTATTGAACATATTATGAACAATTCTTTTCTTCCTTAGGAGTCTAATGCAGAAGCATCTATCAGTCAAACCCATGGTTGAACTTCTTAGCTCGACACACTTTCTAGAGGAAGTTTCCTCAAATTTTCATTTAATTTGTAATATTTAATGTTTTATCCTAAATTGTAATATTCAGAAGGTATCTATATAGTTAGGAGGTTGTGATGAGTGTCATTTGGTTGCTATGTAATAGGGAAGATTTGTAAATTTAGGAAATTGTTAGGATTGAGTTGTTAGGATTGATAAGCAAGCATTTTCTTATGTAAGTGAGAAAAAATGGATAGTTCAAGCAACAAAAATGAGAGTGCGAGAAAGAAAAAGTGAAGAGATCTAAGAAGACCTAGAGGATGACTACGCATCCATTGCTGCATATTTTGTAATCATCCTTGATTTTTTATCTTTATTTTATTTTTTAATTTATCTGAATTGAATTCTTTTGTGTTCAATTTTAATTGTGTAACATGTGTGGTACTTGAGTAACAAACTAGATCAAATTTATATACATTTCATTTTAGGAGAATTGTTTGAGTTACAAGTGAACTAGTCGTGGCTTTAGGACTGAGATCCGACTTGAATTTTAACTGGACCTATCTATTTGATGTAGAATTTCATTGTGGAAGGGAGTTCCCTATTGCAAATATCACATATTAGATAAATCCATATAACACGAGACACTTGCAAAGTTTGATAATTTGAGTGGGTTATGTCACTTGATAGACATATACTTTTGGTTGACACTTTCAATATATCATACTCGATATCATTATATAGCCTTTCCTTGTTACTTTTTATCAAAATGCCCAATATCCAATACCCATGTTCCCATCAATTAATGATTTCGATAGACAAATAAATCCTTGTTAATTAATGTCCATCATATCATGTGATCCATATTAGAGTCGGTGTGGTGACCTGTTGAATAAATATCCTCACTCGATATCTCGATATAGCCCTTTAACAGATATTTGATATAAAAATTGGACCGATATTGGTTGATACAAACGATAAGACTCACTTTTAGTTATAAAGGAAAATTCCGATATCCTAATAAGAATCAATGGATATCGCATGGTAATAAGCTCTCGTTCATGTGATTTACACGTGATTTGATGTAGTTGAGTGCTTGGGAGCTAAGGGTTAAAAAGTTGGGGGTTTATGTCTGAAAGTATAGTGTTAGTGAAACAACATTGACACTGCAGTTTAAATTCTAATCGTATGAAGTTGGTGTTAAGATCCCGAATACAATTGGGAAAATGACATTTGTCAGGAAATAAAGAATTAATATAGATATTAGTAAATCCATCTTCAAAATATCATACGTAATTTTTTTGGATTTAACTATAATGACTTTTTATTAGTACTTATACTCATTTTAGAACATAAATATTTGAGGATTTTTAGTTTCTTTCTAAGATTGAAATGGATCCTCACTAAAAGAACTATATCATCGTCATAATGGAGAAGAGTTATAGAAGAGTTATGACTACACCAATGAGTGTGGAACCAACACAACCAACATTTTCCAAAAACTCTTTTCGCTTATCAATGTATATGCCAAAAAGGGTATGGAATAAGGGACAATATTGTTTGGCTCTAATATCGTATGAAATTTATTTTGATCAACCATTAGTGGTCCTAAATATGGAAATAAAAACCTCGTACAACCTTGTCATAACAACCCTTAATTTGAGATTATTCCAACCTCTTCCACAATTTTGTTTTGGGAATGATGTCAAAATATTTTTGAAATTCAATGAAACAATAGAAGGGATCTGTTTTATTATTGCAACATTCCTTTGCAATGGTCCTTAGAGTAGAAAGGTGATCCATAGTTGAGGGATATCTCCTAAATAAATGTTGGCATTTATCTCTCTTACCATGGATTTCTACCCATAGGATAATCTTCTTTTCCAAAAATAATTGTGTACAACTTGGCTGAAATATGACTAATCATAATGGTCCGATAATTAGAGGGAATGATTTAATATGAACTTTTAAAGAATTCACAAGATAAATGCCACATTTATGAATATTAATAGGAATTTTGTTGAAAGCCATAGCTGCATGTTTCATAATCAAGCTAAAAATACATAGTTTGAGATCACTTTTTTTTTCAAGATAAAATTTATCTACACAATATCATCTTGTTTCTTTATATATTTTTGTTAAATGTCAAAGGTGATCACATTATATTATTGTGCTATGTGATATGATATGCTATGATTCAAAATTTGAAAATGTATCAATTTGACTATATATATTTTCATAGTTTTTATTTTGTTAATTAGAAGAGCCTTCATTAATCAAAGAAACAATACATGTAGCCTGACTTTTCAATGTTTAGAAACTGCCATTTATCATAAAACGACTACAAATATAAACCTATCTAGTAATCAACTAATCAATAGCAAATTATCAAAGATAGGATGAAAATAATTACAATGAGGACACACTTATTCTATGAAGATTCAAAATGAAAACTTTAGGGTTTTTTGGGTTGAGAAGGAGGAAATGCCTCTAACATTGGCATGATTTTTCTTGAGTTAAATAAATTTTATCCATTTTCTTGGATCAAGGTCTTAATTGTCTTGTGTCCATTTTTCTATCCTCCTTGAACATCTTGGGAGGATCTTTGAAATATTGCATATGGACTCCTAAATGGTGATTTAAAAAACTTGAACCAGATTGAGTGTTATCTGTTTGAAATTTTGATTTGAGATATTCCCTTTAAAGAGTCTTGATATGGTGGTCTGACATGGATTGCAAATATTTATCAAGCAAGACCTTTTTGAGTGAGATAGATAGGAATGGATCATCTATATATTTGTGTCTCTTGGGAGGTCTTGAGTCTCATTCTCTTACATTACTAACTTAGTTGGCTCCTTTCGCAGAGAATTTTGCTGCTTACCTCTTGAATTAATTTTCTCGGGCTTTGTTGGTGTTGAAGGCCCAAAAATCGGGTCTACAACATGGGGGATAACCACCCGGTCCGGACCTTGAAAGCAGCTCCTTTTTTGTTTGGAATAGTGGCTCCGACTGGGGGTGATGGGACCAGTTTCCTAATTTTTTTATGATGGTGTGCTATCAGAATGATGTTTTTCTTTTTGGGTTTATGGGGTGAATGATTATTCTAAATCTAATCTATCTATTAACTAACATATGCGATTTATTCTAATGAAAGAAAACATCTAACTTTAAACTATCACGGGAGTAACGTTTCACTTATGCGATCTAAAGTAATTTCCAATAGCAATTGATAATAAAAATCACTCAATCACTATGAGAAAGGAATCCATTAAAAATGATTGTTCTATATAAGAAATTAGCCGAAACAATTATGAGAAACATATCGCATAAGAGTTATTCATATACTTAGCATAAAAAGAATAGTTATCACCATACAGAAGTGAAATAATGACAACTGAACATTTAGACTTTCATATATCAATAACTGAAAATAATTTATCACTTGGCACATAAGTAAAAAGTATTAGGAGATAAAAATACCATTGGTAATAGGTTCTACTCATGAGCTTCAACAATATAGATTTATCTTCAAATAACTCAACAACCACTAAGAGTACAAAAGTGCTTTTTAGTAGCAAACATCAAACACATATAAAAATAAATCTCGTTCCATTCATTTGATCAAAACCTCCTCAGTGGGGGGAAATTGCATGTTTTGAAGAATTGTTTTTGATAAAACTCTGGACCCCTCTCTAATGCAATGAGAGGGGTTAAAATACTACTATGCGAAATCTAAAAATAAATATTACAAAAATAGATGAGGAGGTTTAAATGACCTGCCTCATTTTAAGAAAAAAGGAACTAAAAATAAAACTAAACTGTATCTATGATAAATTATGCATTTGTTCTTTTAAGTTGCAAACATCTAGCATCGGCTTCAAGAGTGTCGGTTGGCTGACTTCAACTTTTAAATGTCTTGCAAATACGGAATTGGCGAGCGCTGGCACTTTCTTCTCAGTGGAGGTTATGAGACATTTTAGGGTCATCCATTGGTTATGTGGCTTTAACCAGGTACTACTAGTATGTGTCCTAGTTTAACCTGTTTACCTGTTTAGTTGAATCAACCTTTTCCTTTGCTATTTGTTTCCACTTTGTTTGAAGCTGCTGTGCTTTTGGGACGAATCTTGGAGTGGTCTCTGATGTCAAATTTGCCTTGTGCAGATTTTCATTGATGCACTCAACGACGTTGTTTGCTGCTATCGCTGCCTCCTCCATCGCATGCTCTGCTTCTTTAAGCTGGGAATCCCATTTTGCAAATGACATTTTTTATGAGATTCATCGATTTTGGGAAATTCCGCTCTTTTTCCTTGATCTGATCTTTTCCAGCTCAAAAAGTCAGAAACCTTCTTAAAAATTGAATCATAATCAAGTTGTAAATCTACAACTTGATTTGTGATGTTGTCGTTCTTTTCTCAATGGGAATTCCATTGCGAGATCTTTTGGCAGAGTGTTTCTTCCTGTTGCAAGAGTTGGGTGTTAAGAGCGAGTGATTTTGTGATAAATTCATCAATCTTGGGATCATCCTTGTGTAGTGCTATCATGTTCTGTAACTGTTCTTCTTTATTGGTCAGACTGCTTTGATAATCCAATTGCATTTGCTGGAAGTCCTGCTGGAGTTTTGTCAATTGTATCTTTGCTTCTTGACTGATTCTGGCCTGCTGTAGTTGTTGTTCCAAAAATAAAATCCTATCCTTCTTTTTTTTTAATAGCATTTGAACTTCAGTTGCCTTATCAATTGTTTCAGAAGCATATGCCCCTACGATCTGAGAGAGTCTAGTTAGGTTTTTTGATGGGTCTGTAGTTGGGTATTTCCATAGAACATCCAGAGGTTCATCCTCTGGAGAGAGCACGACATCTATTTTTCTTTTCTTCCTTTGCCTCCTAACGACAACCTTATGTTGCGGGCTATAAAATAATTCCAGAGGAGGAATCTCCTTTATTTTCAGTACAATTTCGGATGATGGAGCAACAGAAATATGATTTGTCTCTAGAGTATTGGTAGCCCCTTCCACCACCATTTCTGTGGCTGTCTCTCCTAGGTTTTTCAGTGGCTCTACGCTCTGTTCCTCAGTGTTGATTAACTCATTAAAATTTTCCCATTCCTTTTCTAGGTCCACTACAAGTGGCTTTGTTGGCTTTGGAAGGGAAGTGGGAGTTTCAGTTTGTTCTGGGGACAAAACCTGCTAATCAGGCTTCTCTGTAGATTGAGCTGTATCTTTAACTCACCCTTCACTTCTGCTGTTTTCACTTTTGGACTGATCATCGGACTTTTCAGCCAATTCTTTTTCGGAATTGGATTTAGACTTCTCTTCTTCTGAACTTCCACTTATGCTAATACTAGGAGTGGGCTCCCTTATTGGTTCAATACGCAATTTGTCCCATGGGACATTTTTTAACCTTTGTTCTCTATAATTGTTAAACTTTTGAAGTTTTTCTTGATCAAACTGAATTTGTGCCATATGTAAGACCCCTCTGAAAGTGTGCTTATGCAAAAAGACATCGTCAAAGGAATATTCTTCATTGGTAAACAATTTTATTTTAATCGTTGTGGTAAAATTATTTACAACACCGAACGGATCATACTGCCTCCCCAGGAACTTTGGTAGCTATAAACATAGCACATTATCAACCTCTTTAAAAGCATGACCTAAATCAAATAATGAAAAAACTCCGCAGACTATAGGGAATTGAGGCCAAATGGCCTTCTTAGAATCCTTGAGTACTTTTCTCATTCCCCCAACACCACAGGTCTGGTAAGCTATTTCTCTAGCCATTAGTTTGTTGGGGACATACAAAGGAAGCACGTGGGGGAAAATAATGCTACCAAATACCCTGATGTATGTGAATAATTCCTCCCTGAACCACCTTCCCATAGGGAGAATGTCAACTTCATCTTCTGGAGAGAATCTTGGGGTGTCTTTGTTGTAAACCATTCTATGAATAGGGAGCATCAATTTGTGACAAATCTTGTAGAAATGTGGGATGAAATTGGATTCCCACAGTTCTTTGTGATAAACCTGAATGGTAAGAGGGCTCTGTACTGTCCATTTCCACCCCATGATAGGAAAATTGGAGACAAAACGAATGACGTCCATGACGTAGGCACTTAAAAAGAATGGAGGGTAAACCCTTTGAGCAAAACTTCTTTTAGTTCGATATCCTAAAATAGCAGAGGCTAAATTATCTGATAAACTTTGAGCCCAATCCCTTATGGTGGCATTGGTGGTCGCATCCAATAGAGGTAACCAATTTGATGAAAACTTATTTGATGTCTGATCTTCTAAACAATCTACACAACATTGCGGTGGCAAAACAATAAGGAGAGCAAAGAGAGTCAGTAGCGTACATATCATTTTTATCCTTCTTTAGTGGTTCCTCCTTGGCAGACCATCTTTTTGTGCACTCTGCTAGATCTTCGTTGTCCTTGGAAAATTTTTCTACAAATTTCTTGTTGTAGGAAGCTTGAGGTTCTAGCAAGTGATACATGTGTCTCAAATTGCTTGGGGTAAATGACCCCATGACTAGTTGACTGGCCATCTTGAACTCTTTATTAGATCTATCTGCATGATCTATGACCCATTTAACCATATCAGTGTAGGGAAGTATCTTTGGCCTCACTGAAATACGATGTAGAAACAAGCATGCAAGCTCAGTTAGGGACACTTCAGAGGAGCTGCGTCCATTTGCTGTAACTGTAACCTTCATAATTCTTGGGTTTTCCTCTTCTAACAGTTGGTACATGTATTCCCAGGTAGATATCCCTGCTTCCTTAGTACAAGTGGTGTGTGTGAATAACAGAGTCATTTATGACTTTTCAGATGTAGGAGCCTTGCCTTTCTTTCCCATTATGCTCTGTGTGCTGCTCTGCGTACTGCTCCTGAAAATTGCAAGCAGAGAACAAAGATACGATAAGGATAATAGTGAATAACAAACAAAAATAAGATGACCGGAAAGCTTTTAATTCGTTAAATCATATCAAAGATATCACCTTGCATGAGATGGTCCTTTTACCCTAATCCGAATCGTTTTTGATAAATAACCACTAATGGACCGTTAAGCTAAAATTTAATGCTCATAACTTTGCATCGAAAGACGGAAAGTACTGTCATAGAACTCTGATCCCTTAGATTTGTGATAAAGTGATTTTGCGATTTGCTTCGCAATATCGCAGATCGCGATATCGCAAAACCTATTATCATTAACAACCATTGTTTCATCGAGTGGCTACGATATGCGATTTGCGAGAAGCATATCGCATTTCACAATATTTGGGCATTTTACATTAAGTGGCGCTGCGGAATTTGAAATGTGTGATATGCGATGAGGTTGTAAGGCTTTGTGATCTCGCATTCTCGCAGATCGCATTTTCAAGGAGTTCTTTGTGTAAGAGATGTATGCCTTGACCTTTTTGCGATGTGATATTATTGTTTGAAAAGCGGGTTTTATGAAAGGTTTACCTAATATTTAAGACTTCTCACTTTCAAAGATTTTCTTGGGTTTTACAGCCATATAGCGCTTAGGTATGGAAAAGGTAAATTTACACGCTTTAGCAAGTTTCACTTTGATATCTTGTTTTATTTTAAACAAAAGGCATTATTAAATGCTAAGTTTTGATTTTTTGGAAGGGTCCCCATTTATTAATGTTATTGCTAACACTAATAAAGAGGGAGGTTGTTGATGGTCACAACAATTGGCGATTCACTTGAAAGAACTAGTTATCTCTGATAGTTTTTTGAATTTTCTAAAACTTCTAAAATAGAAATGTTTTTGGAAAATCAAAGTTTATTGTAGAAATATAAGGTAAACAATGCTATTTGCTAACAACAACATCTTGTTCCATCTATCCTAATTCTGATTATCTTCTTCCCAAAGTTAGTCATTGTACTTACATCAGTCATTACTTGGTTTATAAAGATAAAAACAAAGACATCTCTGTAGATCATTTTAGGTGTACTCATTTGTCGTAGGTAGAGCCTCTGCTGCTAACAGGCATCCATAGCCTCGACATGATTACCTGTTACCTAGCAATGAACCAGTATCCTACTTAAGAAGTACGCAATTTTCAAAGATAAATCCTCATCTACACTTATTGCTTTTTCTTTTCTTTTAATTCTTAAAGAATAGTGTCTTGGTTTGGTGGCCAAAATTGACAATGCCATTCACTTGATTTATAACTTAACTGAACAAGCTGGCTCGTGATGAGACCCCTTGTCTTTTGCTTGAAACAATCTAGAGTCATTCCCCTGTTTTAGTATCCAGTTTGGCAATGTCAGTTAGTTATAATCTTTATGATCATGATAAGCCGACTCTTGATGAGACCTCTTATTCTTTAAGTTTAAAGTGCATAACTCGATTACTCTTTGAATCTTGCAATTTTCTAAAGTGGGGAGGAAGTCATTGGTTCCTTAAAAGTTCTTCTCGACGACAATTGTAGAGTTTAAAAGTAGCTTTTCTATAGAGAATCTTTGTCTTGTTATTGATAATTTTCATGACTGATATGAAGCAAACTTCTACTTAAGGTTTTTTTTAATCAAAACTTGTAAAGTTGAAACAAATGAACAATTAAAAACTTTCAGAATTATAGCACTTGACCGTATGTTTCAAAAATAAGGATTAATTTTCCAAACCACTTCCACTTATACAAGTGAAAAAACAAAATTGACAAGCGACACTACTCTTTTTGTGGAAACTAAAGGTAAACATTTTCAACCTGTTTCATTATCAAAAAGAAAAAAACAAAATAATAATTTACAAAAATAGAAGAGGTCATCTTCTATGGAAAGTATTTTTTAAGGATCTACCCATTAATAGGTAAAGACTCCCTTTTCCCTGTTAAGTCTTGTAACATGAAAGTCGATGGACTTATGATTTCAACAATTTGGAATGGTCCAAGTCACATCCGTTGGAATTTAGTATGTTTTCCTTTCTCTTCGTGGGATTTATCCTATTTCAATACTAAATCTCCAAGCTAAAAATCTTTTCTAGATACCAAGTTTGAATCAAAAGAAGCCTTTACTAATTGTTGATGATGCGCATGGGTAATTCTGGCCTTTTCTCCTTCCTCTTCTAGCTTAAGAATCTGCAATTGTCTTAGTTGCAAGGATTAGGAAGGAGTTTCTTCGATGAATTGAACTAAGGCTAAAGAAGGAATAGCTAGATGTGTTTGGAGGACCACTTCTTTACCATAAACTAAATTAAAAGGAGAAGTGCCAATAGAAGTTTTCTTAGTTATTCGATTTGCCCAAAGAGCATACATCAAAGACTTATGGCAATTTCTATGATTTTGATCAATAGTCTATTTAATGATTCTGATAAGGTTTTTGTTTGTTGATTCAGCCAACCCATTTCCTTGCGGGTAATAATTGGCAGAATACTTAAGTTTAAAACCTATTTTGAGTGCAAATTCAATCATAGCATTACCAGAAAAATATGATGCATTATCAAACATTAAAGCCGAAGGTCAGCCAAACCTGGTAATTATGAATTGATCTATAAAATCAATGATACTCTCATAGTTGGCTGACTTGAGTGGAACTGTGTCTACCCATTTGGTAAAGTAATCGGTAGATGTAAGGATGTACTTATGCTATTTAGAAGAGTGAGGAATGATCTCACCTATTATATCTAATCCCCATTGTTCAAATGGTTGATTGATGTTGACTGGCTATAATGGAAATGATGGTTTCCTTTGTCTTCCAGCATCAATTTGACAAATCTGACATCTTCTTACATAGCTATGTGCATCCTTAAATAATTTTGGCCAGTAGTAGCCTGCGCGCAAGATTTTTTGTGCTGTCACATCTCCTGCATAATTTCCACATGCTGGTCCATCATGAAGTTCCTGCAATACTTTTTCAGCTTCATATTTCTCAAGGCATCTAAGAAGAACATAATCATAATTCATCCTAAAGAGTACATCATTTACAATTTGATATTTCTTAGCTTTTAATCTCAGGGCTCTTTTCTTTGTATGATTCAAATGTGAAGGAGCATATCCATTCTTTAAGTAAAACATGATATCAACATATCTTGATTCAATATCGTTTAGGCTTACCTCATACATTTGTACCTCATTGTCTGGGGAATGTATTTCTGATATCAGCGATGTTCCAGCAAACATCCTGCAAAAACCTTGACCTTTTACAATATTTGCTGGCTTGATTTCAACATCATATTCTTGCAGGGCTGTGACCCAGTCTGCTCTCTTTTCACCCACGTCTTTCTGCACCAAAATATTTCTTACCACTGGAAATGGTCCTATTATTTTTGTATGAGTCTTGAGAAGAAAGGGTCTAAAGTGTTTGATCGCTTTGAATATGGCATGAGCTTGTTTCTCAATGTCAGAATAATTTAATTCAACTCCTTGCAAGTTTGAATTGAAGAAGGCAATTAGGGCTTCGACTTTATCTTGGTTGGCTTGTGTGAGTATTGCAGCATACGATTTCTCAGAGGCAAATGTATAAAAAATGAAGGGATCAGAAAATTTTGGAGTCACTAGAGATGGGGCATTTATAATTGCTTGTTTTATCAAGCTGAACGCTTCATGTTCTACCTTACCCCATTTGAAGATAGAGTTTTTCCTAATCATTTCTTGGAGGGGTGACATAATTCTTAAGAAGTCGGGGACATATTTTAACGAAATTGATCTGACTAAGGAAGGATTGCCTTGATTTTTTGTTATGGGATAAGGATATCTCAAAAATCTCCTTAATCCTATCTGGATCAATATGGATTCCACATTTAGACACTATGAATCCGAGAAGCTTTCCTTCACTTAATGCAAAAAAGGACTTTTTTGATTAAGTGAGATGCCATATTTTTGACATCGTTGGAAGATCTGCTTTAAATCTTTGAGGTGACTACTACATTTTTTAGAATACACTATTATGTCATCAAATAAATCACCACTCACTTATTCACTAATCCTTTGAACACAATGTCCATGGCCCTTTGAAATGTGGCACCGACATTAATAAGCCCAAATGGCATCTTTTGATATGCATACGTGCCCCGTTTGGTTCTAAATGTCGTCTTCAATTAATCATCTGGATGGACTAAAACCTGATTATACCTCGAGAAGCCATCTAGAAAGGACATCAGTTCAGACCCTGCAACTACTTGTAATATCTGTTCCATAGGGGGTAGTGGAAAATTATCCTTTTGGCAGGCTTTATTGAGATTTCGAAAGTCAATACAAATATAGATATCTCCGTTTTTATTTTTGATTGGTACTAGGTTGGAAACCCATCTAGAATATCGAACAAGAAAAATATTTTTGGCTTTCAGTAATTTGTTCAACTCAGACTTAATATGGTTTTCCAAATTAGGATGGATTTTCCTCAACTTCTGCTGGACTGGCTTTTCCTTAGTGATCATCGGAATTGTATGCTGTATGATTGAAGTGTCGTAAGTTTTGAGGTCATCGTAATTCTAGGCAAAGACATTTTTATACTGTTTCAAAAGTTGAATAAAGGCTGATTTTTCCTCAGGAGTTAGACCAAGACCCAAGTTGATATTCTACAATTTTATGTCAGTTCCCAAATTCACTAATTCATATCTCAGTGTTGAACTCTGAATTTTTGAATTGGTGGACCTTTTGAATTTGTCCTTTAAATCATATAGGTCTTCCAACTTGACTACAGATTTGGGTATAGCGTTATTGGTGCTTCCTTGTTCTAGTTGCTTGTCATGTTGGTCTTCATCAATTATCTGATTATTATAAGAGCCTTCTGAAGTCAGAAAACTTACAATATCAGGATCATCGTTAAAAACTCTCCAGTTGGTAACATTATCCGGGATGGAGGGTCTAAAGATTAATTCGATTGAGAATTTGTCTGGACTATAGTATTCTGAGGGAATGAGCTTGGAAGCTACATTAGAGAGAATGTTAGCACTAGCGTTTTGGAGTCTAGGAATAGATGAAATATTGAATGCTATAAAGTGTGAAGTTAGGTCTTGTACTAACGATTGATAATTCTTCAAGTGTCCTAATAGACAATGTATAGTATTTCTTATCTGCTTGATAACAATCTCAGAATCCCCAAAGACTTGTAGATATTTGATATCAAGACCGATTGCCTTGTATAACCCTTGAACTAGAGCTTCATATTCCGTAGTATTGTTTGTGAAATCAAACTCGAGTCTACAGGTTAGCATGGTTTTGTCTCCTTTTGGACTAATTAATATACAACCTACTCCTACTCCATCATTAGACTTAGAACCATCGAAAAATAATTTCCAAAACAAAGATTTATTTACAGGCCTATCTACAAAATCAATGCATCTAGAAATATCTGTTTGAGAGAAATTTTCTATATGAGATAAAACTGAATTTTATAAAAAAGGTGAAGTATGGGCATTGAAATTCCCTACGAATAAATCAATAGAATAGTTTCCAATTATATTATTGCTGTACACTATAGGTTCATTTTCTCCTTCTAACTTCGTTATTATGTACTTTTGGTGTCTTTCTCACTCAACCTTTATCTGATTTGGTTTACCATTGTAAGGGAACCACATATGTGACCAGTCAGTCACAAAGTAACCATGAAGCTTCTCTGACCAATCCCTGCTAAGAATTAATCCATAAAACTCAGGAATATCTGCAACAAGTATATCAATGACTTGACATGCCTTTGGATTCGATGAAAGCCTTATGGTCACTTGATTGAGCTAGCCGATAACTTCGACTTGAGACCGATCCAGCTGTACTATGCGTACTACAGACTTTTGAGGTTGGACATTTAATTTTGCGTAAACTGTCTTAGACAAAATATTAGATGAAGCACTAGAGTCTACCAAACAGTTATGCAAATTTTTATTGAAAACTTCAAAGGTAAGGAGGAATAAAGGAGTATGGGATTTTGACCTTCCTTCAATTAAAGCAATGTCATTTGGATCAACTTTATTTGACAAACCAATCAGAGGTCTTCCCATTTCATTAGTAGCTTGTGATATTATAGCCGCAGGTAGAGGCGCAATAGGTACTGCATGCAACTCTTTTAAAAGTAGTTTTTGTTGATGCTTTAATTTACTCAACTCATGAAAAGTAATCTTTGCCCTAGTCTTCTTCATGCCTTCAACAACATTATACTCCATTTCATCGGAAATGAAAGTGTTTTAGATGGAGTTGTTAAATCAAATTGGATTGGATTTGTCTGAGTTGCCTTTGGTGAGGATTTTTTACCTGCGATTTTATCTTTAGAAGTCGGGCTTGGGTTTTTCTGTTTAGAACTGGATTCTGGAGGATCAAGTTGATTTCTACTTCTAGTAGTCACTAGTAATGCATCTTGATCTTATTCATCTGGAAGAATGAAGTCTCACATTCCTTGTAGTTCTACAACCTCATCATCATTAGTATGTTCCTCATTTGAAAATTCCTCTTCTTCCCCTTTCGATTCTGCATTTTTTATAGCGTTGGGAGGCTTTGGATTGGTTGAAGGATTCCTCCTAAAAGGTTTAAAAGGTTTCTTGGAAGAGGTCTTTGCCACTTGTTTCTTAATATCAACCATTTCGTTGGACATGGTTTTTAAAACTTTCTGTAACCCTTCCAAGTTGAATGGGTCTTTTGATTGTTTTTTCTTAGGGTAATCTCTAAAAGTGACCTTTTTAGACTTTCTTTCATCTACAACGTTTTTCTTTTCTAAAGCTAGGATATGTTTTTCCACAGCTATCGCTTTTTTCATATTTTCAGCCAATGTTGGCTTGGCAGCCCTATCTACAAAGATTGCTATATTCGAAGGTAAGGCAGATAAATACCATTCACTTCGAACCTCTTCACTAGGTTTAGATGCGGTAGGAATCTTATTTAAGAGCTTATTAAATCGCAAGTTGAAATATTCGATAGGTTCTCTTGATTCAGTTTTAAGATTTGAGAGATCATTGATTATGTTGCTGTAGACCTATCATCACCGAATTTAGTTAAGAACTGCTCTTGGAAAGTATTCCGACTAGTAATGGATCCTGATGGTAATGAAAAATACCAGGACCCAGCTGCTCCTTGTAAGGTATATGGGAAAATTCTAACAACAACGTCTTCTTCAGTAACTCCATTTAAGTTTATTGACAACATAAAGTTGTTTATGTGTTCTTCTGCCAGTATGCCTGTATTTGGGTTAAACTTTGGCAGCCATTTTTCAAGATGAGCTGACAATTGACTCAAGGGTACAGGCATTGTGACTGCCCCTGGATTTGTCCATGGTCTCTGTGACATTGATGAGCTACTAATGGAGGAAAGTGCATATGAAGTTACAAGTGGTTGGGAAGGCGATGTTGAAGTTCCAGTACCTTGTTGAACAACAATATGGAGTTGGGGATTGGATGGTTGACTTTGCAATGGATTAGATGAAATGGATGATGATGATGAAAGAGTCTCACTATCAAACTCTTCAGGTGTTTTCCTTGCTCTTTTTCTTTTAGGCAGAGGGAATTCTGTTGGTTTGATACCAAGCTTTTCACTTTGTAATCTGGTAAGAGGATGGGAAGGAATGTATTGTGAAGTCACACTGCCTTGAGATAACTCAAATTTTTGTGGTGATATTTAAAATCCTTGAAGTTTATGAATTAAAGACTGAACTTCAGGAGGTTCAAGAGTGGATTTATCTGAGATGTTTAGGTTTTCAGCAATGGTTGTTGTTTTCTCAACTTCTTGCTTAGAAATTGGAGATTCATAATGTGAGGGAGAAGTCGAGGGAGATGTTGAGGGAGATTTACTCTCAGAATGGATTATGGATTTGAATTCACTTGCCATTCATAGTTCAAGCCCTTCTTCTAGTGCCAAATATGTTGAAGGCCCAAAAATAGGGTCTACAACAAGGGGGATAACCACCCCATCCGGACCTTGAAAGCAACTCCTTCTCTGTTTGGAATAGTGGCTCCGATTGGGGGGTGATGGGATCAATTTCCAAATCTGTTTATGATGGTGTGATATTGGGATGATGTTTTTCTTTTTGGGTTTATGGGGTGAATGCTTACTATAAATCTAATCTATCTATTAACTAACATATGTGATTTATTCTAATGAAAGAAAACATCTAACTTTAAACTATCCTAGGAGTAATGTTTCACTTATGCGATCTAAAGTAATTTCCAATAGCAATTGATATTAAAAATAATTCAATCACTATGAGAAAGGAATCCATTAAAAATGATTGTTTCGTATAAGAAATTAGCTGAAACAATTATGAGGAACATATCGCATAAGAGTTATTCATATACTTGCATAAAAAGAATAGTTATCACCATACAGAAGTGCAATAATGACAACTGAACATTCAGACTTTCATATATCAATAACTGAAAATAATTTATCACTTGGTACATAAGTAAAAAGTATTAGGAGATAAAAATACCACTGGTGATAGGTTCTACTCATGAGCTTCAACAATATAGATTTATCTTCAAATAATTCAACATCTACTAAGAGTAAAAAAGTGCATTTCAGTAGTAGACATCAAACTCATATAAAAATAAATCGTGTTCCATTCATTTGATCAAAACCTCCTCAGTGGGGGGAAAATTGCACGTTTTGAAGAATTTCTTCTGATAAAAATCTGGACCACTCTCCAATGAAATGAGAGGGGTTAAAATACTACTATGCAAAATCTAAAAATAAATATTACAAAAATAGATGAGGAGGTTTAAACGACTTGCCTTATTTTAAGCAAAAATGAACTAAAAATAAACTAAACTGTATCTATGATAAATTATGCATATGTTCTTTTAAGTTACAATATCCAACATCGGCTTCAAGAGCTTCAGTTGGCCAACTTCAGCTTTTAATTGTCCTTCAAATATGAAATTGGCGAGTGCTGACACTATCTTCTCGGCGGAGGTTATGAGACATTTCAGGATCATCCATTGGCTATGTAGCTTTACCAGTTACTACCAGTATGTCTCCCAGTTTAAGTTGTTTACCTGTTTAATTGACTCATCCTTTTCCTTTGCTGTTTGTTTCCACTTTGTTTGAAGCTGCTGTGCTTTTGGGAGGAATCCTGGAGTGGTCTCTGATATCAAATTTTCCTTGTGCAACTTTTCATTGATGCACTCAATGACGTTGTTTGCTGCTATCACTGCTTCCTCCATCCCCTGCTCTGCTTCTTTAAGCTGGGAATCCCATTTTTCAAATAACATTTCTTTATGAGATTCATCGATTCTGGGAAATTCCGCTCTTTTTCCTTGATCTGATCTTTGCCAGCTCAAAAATTCAGAAACCTTCTTAAAAATTGAATCATAATCAAGTCGTAAATCTACGACTTGATTTGTAATGTTATTGCTCTTTTCGCAATGGGAATTCCATTGCGAGATCTTTTGGTAGAGTGTTTCTTCCTGTTGCAAGAGTTGGGCATTAAGAGCGAGTGCTTCTATGATAAATTCTTCAATCTTAGGATCATCCTTATGTAGTCCTATCATGGTCTGTGACTATTCTTCTTTATTTTCTAGACTGCTTTGATAATCCAATTGCATTTGCTGGAAGTCCTGCTGGAGTTTTGTCAATTGTATCTCTGCTTCTTGACTGATGCTGGCCTCTTGTAGTTGCTGTTCCAAAAATAGGATCCTATCCTCCTTTTCTTTTAATAACATTTGAACTTCAATTGCCTTATCAATTGTTGCAGAAGCATATGCCCCTGCGATCTGAGAGAGTCTAGTTAGGTTTTCCGATGGGTCTCTAGTTGGGTCTTTGCACAAAACATCTAGAGGTTCATCCTCTGGAGAGAGCATGGCGTCTATTTTTCTTTTCTTCCTTTGCCTCCTGATGACAGCCTTTTGCTGCAGTCTATAAAATACATCCAGAGGAGGAATATCCTCTATTTTTAGTACGATTTCGGATGATGGAGCAACAGGAATATGCTCTGTCTCTAGAGTATTGGTAGCCCCTTCCACCACCATTTTTGTGGCTGTCTCTCCTAGATTTGTCAGTGGCTCTACGCTCTGTTCCTTAGTGTTGATTAACTCATTAAAATTTTCCCACTCCTTTTCTAGATCCACTACAAGTGGCTTTGTTGGATTTAGAAGGGAAGTGGGAGTTTCAGTTTGTTCTGGGGACAAAACTTGCTGATCAAGCTTCTCTATAGATTGAGTTGTATCTTTAATTGACCCTTCACTTCTGCTGTTTTCACTTTTGGACTGATCATCGGACTTTTCAGCCAATTCTTTTTTGGAATTGGATTTAGAGTTCTCTTCTTCTGAACTTCCACTTATGCTAATACTAGGAGTGGGCTCCCTTATTGGTTCAATGCGCAATTTGTCCAATGGGACCTTTTTTAACCTATGTTCTCTGTAATTGTTAAACTTTTGATGTTTTTCTTGATCAAACTAAATTTCTGCCATATGTAAGATCTCTTTGAAAGTGTGCTTCTACAGAAAGACATCGTCAAAGAAATCTTCTTCATTGGTAAACACTTTTATTTTAATCGCTGTGATAAAATTCTTTACAACACCAAAGGGATCGTACTACCTCCCCGGGAATTTTGGTAGTTGTAAACATAGCACATTATCAACCTTTTTAAAAGCATGACCTAAATCAAATAATGCAAAAGCTCCGCAGGCTACAGGGAATTGAGGCCAAATGGCCTTCTTAGAATTCTTGAGTACTTTGCTCATTCCCCAAACACCACAGGTCTGGTAAGCTATTTCTCTAGCCATTAGTTTGTTGGCGACATATAAAGGAAGCACATGGGAGGAAGTAATTCTACCAAATACTCAGATGTATGTGAATAATTCCTCCTCAAACAAAACTTCCCACAGGGAGAATGCCAACTTCAATTTCTGGGGAGAATCTTGGGGCATCTTTGTTGTAAAGCATTCTATGAATAGGGAGCATCACTCCATAACAAATCTTGTAGAAATGTGGGATGAAATTGGATTCCCACAGTTCTTTGTGATAAACTTGAATAGGAAGAGGGTTATGTACTATCCATTTCCACCCCATGATAGGAAAATCAGAGACAAAACAAATGGCATCCATGACATAGGAACTTAAAAAGAATGGAGGGTAAACCCTCTGAGAAAACTTCTTTTAGTTCGATATCCTAAAATAGCAGAGGCTAAATTATCTAATAAAATTTGAGCCCAATCCATTATGGTGGCATTGGTGGCCGCATCCAATAGAGGTAACCACTCTGATGAAAACTTATTGATGTCTGGTCTTCCAAACAATCTAAACAACATTGCAGCGGCAAAACAATAAGGAGAGCAAAGAGAGCCATTGGCGTGCATACCATTTTTATCCTTCTTTAGTGGTTCCTCCTTAGTAGACCATCTTTTTGTGCACTTCGCCAAATATTCATTGTCCTTGGTGAATTTTTCTACAAATTGCTTGTTATAGGAAGCTTGAGGTTTTGGCAAGTGATTCATGCGTCTCAAATTTCTTGGGGTAAATGAACCCATGACTAGTTGACTGGCCATCTTGAACTCTCTATCAGATATATTTGCATGATCTATGACCCATTTAACCATATCAGTGTAGGGAAGTATCTTCGGCCTCGGTACAATATGATGTAGAAACGAGCATGCAAGCTCAGTTAGGGACGCTTTAGAGGAGCCACATCCATCTACTGTAACTGTAACCTTCAGAATTATTGGGTTTTCCTTTTCTAACAGTAGGTACATGGCTTCCCAGGTAGATATCCCTGCTTCCTTAGTACAAGTGGTGTCTCTAAAAAATGGAGTCATTTCTGACTTTTCAGATGTAGGAGCTTTTCCTTTCTTTCCCATTATGCTATGTGTGCTGCTCTACGTATTGCTCCTGAAAATTGAAAGCAGAGAACAAAGATACGATAAGGATGATAGTGAATAATGAACAAACATAAGGTGATGGGAAGAATTTTAATTCTTTAAATCATATCAAAGATATCACCTTGCGTGAAATGGTCCTTCTACCTTGATCGAAATCGTTTTTAATGAATAACCATTAATACACCATTAAGCTAAAATTTAATGCTCATAATTTTGCATTGAACGACAGAAAGTACTGTCACAGAACTCTGAGCCCTTAGATTTGCGATAAAGCGATTTTGCGATTTACTTCGCAATATCGCAGATCATGATATCACAAAACCTATTATCATTAACAACCATTGTTTCGTCGGGCGGCTGCGATATGCGATTTGCAAGAAGCTTATCACATTTCACAATATTTGGGTGTTTTACATTAAGTGGCGCTACGGAATTTGAAATCTGCAATATGCGATGAGGTTGTAAGGCGTTGTGATCTCGCATTCTTGCGGATCACATTTTCAAGGAGTTCGTTGTGTAAGAGATGTCTGCCATGACTGTATTGCGATGCGATATTATTGTTTGAAAAGCGGGTTTTATGAATGGTTTACCTAATATTTAAGACTTTCTACTTTCAAAGCTTTTCTTGGGTTTTACGACCATATAGCGCTTAGGTATGGAAAAGGTAAATTTACACGTTTTAGCAAGTTTCACTTTGATATCTTGTTTTATTTTAAACAAAAAGCATTATTAAGTGCTAAGTTTTGATTTTTTGGAAGGGTCCCCATTTATTAATGTTATTGCTAACACTAATAAAAAGGGAGGTTGTTGATGGTCACAACAGTTGGGGGTGGAAAATATTTGGGAATACTTGTAGAAACTAATTGTGGGACTAATTGATTATGTTCTTGCATGGGGGTCTCGACTGACGAGGAGAGAGAAGAAAACCTATTTCTAGATTTGGGGTTTCTGACCATAATTTGTGGCTCCCTAAGGTTTGAAATTCCTTTTCCTTTGGAGAATTTTTCAAAACTGTCTTTCTCTTTATGAGTTGATTGATCTGTTGGTAAATACTTTGCAATAGGAGGATATTTTTTAAAAATATTTCCATATTCATGAAAATACCCTACATCTAAATAGTACATTTTTCATAATCAAGTGTCTTTTGAAGCTTGTAAAGGCTATGAAATATTGATATAGACATATATCCTTGCATTGGATGTGTATCTCCCCGTCTTAGTTTCCTAAGAAAACTTGACAAAGCTACTAGGGGCATTGCCAATGCCATCAAGGATTTCTTCCTCTCAATATCCTTTGGAAGAGAAAAGAGCCAAACCCACACTGAGGTAGCAAGGAAGTTTTCCTTCTCAGGATTGTACCACCCTTTCTAAAATCACATGAAGAGCCCAACACTATTAAAAAAGTAAGCCCCCTTCAAAAACCCTCATTCTATCCTCAAAGCTAGACAAAATCATTGTGAAAAACCCTCTTAGTCATAGCTTCAAATCTACTTGCCCCTTGAGGTTCCATTTATTATGGGCCCAACTGATCAAGGACTTTTAAAAGGGCCATAATATGATAAAGTTATAGATCAAAGCATGATCTTGCATATATCATACATATTTTGCAATCTTGTTAGATCTAATCTCATACTTTGAATTTTGCACTACTTTTGGTAGGCAATGCCCTTGAATTTTATTTTGCCAAAATACTCCAAGAAGTGTTTTCAAAAATATCCATTTCCTCTAGTAGAGCTTTGAAAAAGAAATGAATGATGAAGAATTTCATAAGGATTGTCGGTTGATCCAAAATTTCTAAAAACTCCTAAGACAATTTGACTGAAGGAGAAGGTCAAACCCCTTCTCCTAGAATTAGCCATGAACCACTATGAAGAAAAATAATAAGAAAAAGCTCTGATCATTGTTGAAATTATTTCCTCAAATCATACATTATAAATTTTCACAATTACATCATAGCAATTACAATTTTCAAACATGAAATATATATACATTTAAAAAACCATATACAATTCAATCTCTAAAAATTTCAAAGATATATATCAATTTAAAACCATATACAATTCAATCTCTAAAAAATTCAAAATATGTATCAATTTACTTATAATCAAAGAAAAATAGTATTTTTAAAAATTTACCTATTATTTTAAAATTGAGATATTTTATGTGTATTTTTATATTTTTAAAATTTGAAAAATACAATTTTATATAACTATAAACTATTCATTTTTATATTTTACCTCTATGGTATAATATACATATCCAAATTTTATTATCATAAAATACCTTATCCATTTTTGTTAAATTTTAAACTTTTCTGATCCATAATGTAGTAAGCATGTTTTTCTGATGTGATTAATCAGAAAAAAATAATCAATATCCATTTTTTTTACCCAATAATATTACAATATCTATTTTTTTACCCCATAATATTACAAAATATAGCCTACTCAATAAAACTGACCAAATAACTTCCATGTTTCCCGGTTAAAAAAAATAAAACTTCCATATTTCCATTCATAAGATATGAGCATAAATATTGGCAAATTCCGTTTACGTATAAAACAAAATGCGAGGCAACCATATTGTCAATCTCACGACATACTTCATAGTATTTAATTGTCCAGAAATCCACCACTTTATCCAATATCTTGAGCCAATCGAATTTAAATATGAACTCCTATTTTGAGGTACTGGATTCATGCCGCCACACGCAAGTGGCTTGAATTTGATAACTAGAATTATACAAAGCTAACGAGATTACAACAACAGGCCATTGCTAAATCTGCGACTATTGCATCTGATATGGGGCTTTATAACCCCACATAACACACGGTGATGAGAGAAAAAAAACAAGTGCCACGTGTTATATGGGGTTATAAAACCCATATCAAAAACATTTAATATGCAATAGTCTCTGAAATAAAAACCGCACAACAACATGGGTCTGATATTAAAAATTACAGACAAATTACAACAGCAATGAAATTATACAACAGTAATGAAATTACACCAACATTAGCAATAGACTAATGAGGAGTGCGAAGATAGAGGGGAATGTGGTTCTTCTTCTCTGGGCTCGCACTCCACACGGAAAATGCACTTGATGAATTCATCCATTTTTCTACCAGTTCTGGATGGTGACGATTAAGCACATCTTTCAGACTCTCTGTCTTGTTTACCCACTCTAGGCCTTTCTCTGTATATACTTCTTTGTTAAAATCACTGGTGAAAAACCGATCCGCCTCCAGTCGACTGCAATGATAATATTCAAAGCGTGCACAATTAGCAACTGCAAATTAGAGAGTTTTTTTAACTAATTTTGTTTGCAGATTGAAAATTTATTACCCACCGTGATGCCATGATCAGGAAGATAAAGAAAGCTGTCTCACTGATTGCATAACCTTTGATCTTCTTTTCTGCCATCATGCCCACCAACAGGTCCAAATTTTCAACGTTGTTACCATAAACCTCTTGCAGGGTTTGGATAGCCTCCTTATCGTCTGTAAGGTCCTCCCATTTAGCAATGGGAATCATAAGCATATTGCGACGGAATTGATTGTATCTTGATACGCTCCTCTCCCTGTCACGATAGACTGGAAGAAAAGTTTCATCAGATCAGAACACCACATTCAAAATTCAACTGATTATGAGAGAGGGATATGAGTTAATGATATCTTACTCTCAAGTGCAGGCATGTCTACATGATCAGGTCTGTTCTGGCCATTGGGGTCCTGAGCAATAAGGTCCCTCATCCACACAGGGTAGTTCCAGAGATCAAGGGCACCGCAGGCTTGATGGCCCATTGATACAATCTGAGCTTCATTACCTATCTTTGATAACGTTTTTTCTCCTGAAATTCCTATGAGTTCCCTCATGTCTACCCTGTAACATGAAAATTAAAGCCACGTATTAAACATGACATGCTCTGAAAAATAAGTTAACCATAGTACGTGAATTTGATTCTTTAAATACTATATACTCACTCTTTCAGCAGATGGGGTGTTTTGGAAGCCTCTGGAGTTCCATGAATGTCTCTAATGAGGATGCTGTCTGGTATCAGGCTATGCATTCGATAAACACTAACGAATTCTTCTGTAAAAGAGTATGGGACTCCATGATTTTGAGGCTTAGGCATGCCGATATAGCCACTGAGAATAGAACTTCCAGTGTGACCAAAGGCATCCTTGAACTTTTTACCCAGTAATCCGTACCTGCACACCAAACAGATTTTTCCATTACTATGGATAGCATAAAATAAAATAATTTGATCAGAAGACCTTCTAGCAACTTATTGATAAATTAAAAGGTATCAATAGAATTTTTGAGGAGAATGTGCGCAGGTTTATGTACATTAATTTCAAAATAAATCTCTAAAACATCCGGGACAAGTTATGTAAAAGGATTCTATTTTAACAGCATGTTAACCTAATGTATTTAGAGGTCATAGGAAGTATGATGTACATTGTTTCGATATTAAATTTTATATGTACCAGAGAAAATAAGTAAGTTATTTTCATTTTTATGGTGTATTAATTAATTTTGATTAATGATTTTATAAATTTATTATAAATTTATTTTAATTCAAGATTTATTATTCATTATGGAAATTTTTTTGATATTTAATTTTTGTTTTTCAAATTCTGATATCTCTACACATATATTATTATGGAGTTAAATATACATTTAAATTGGTTCTTAATATACCATGTGATAATTAGATATTAAATAGTAAAGGAGTTATATATTTTCTTTTTAGGTGAAAGTATTTTTAATTTTTGATCTATAACTAAGTATAACAAATTTGTATTTTTAGATGGATATGCATTGTTTTTAAAACACCTAGTATTAATTTTAAATTGAACGTAGAAAGAATTACACTTGCTTTTTTCTAAAAACAAAAAATTATTGCAACTTTTTTATTATTAGAATAATTTTACTTTCAATTATTTTCTGTATGATATACTGATGATATTGAAATATTTTACCTAAAAGTTGATGTGAAATAATTATTTGAAATTCACATATGTTATTCTCTTCCATAACTTAACATGTCACTTTATAGGATTTAAATTTCCATGGAGAAGATAATAACCATTCCTTTCAATTACTTAAACTAAACCCAATTCCCTAACAAAAAATAACTATGAATAAATAAGGATTTTTTTATTTCTAATTAGTTCTTTTTCCTATATATCAAATTAATATAACATTATTTTATTTAAAATATATATTTGGAATATTTTATTTATTCACTACATATTTTTTTTAATCTCTGAATAATATATACATCTTTATATATATAGCTCTTAAGAG
>APFE030702273.1:0-24010 GCA_000404065.3 Pinus taeda
TGCAATCAGAGTAAGAACAAGGCACCTGTCATTCTTCCACAATACTCAAAGCCAGTTGGAAAACTGCCCTGAAGAGACATCCCGGGAAGCTTGATGTTCAAAACTCTGTTTTTCGTACCCATCCTTTATATTCAAAAGGTGCTTACACTTTCCTTTAAATTCTTCACCGGAGCTGCTGTTGTCATCCCCGCGTCTTCTTGTTCAATTTATTGGCCACTTCATCCCAAAATCCTTTATGAAACTTGAAACGTGTTGCATCACTAGACCCAGATGCTAAACTATCCAAACCGACTTATTTTCTGATGATTCCAGCATATGCCTCGTGTGCCTCTTTGCTATCTTCTGATTGCCACCTGTAATTGACCCACAATGCATGTCTGCATAAGGCTCATCCCTGATGAGGAGTTCCCACATGACTATTTCGAATGAGTAAACATCAATTTTATCAGTTACCATGCCGCTTTTCCCAACTGTTTGCGGTAACTCTTTCTGTTGAGGACAAAATGGTACGCATTAATTTTCCCTGACTTGTCTCAAATCCAGTGCATAGAACTATTTGCCAAGCACCCTCCATCAGGAGTTTTGAGATGGGCACCCTTATTGGCCGTATGCTGCAGTATCTTTGTTCCACCAAAAGTACGTGATTTTTATCACGTCGTGCTGATAACCTTTATCCCAATTCCCTATCTTGGATGGAAAACTTTCATTGTGGGGTAGATTCCCCAGTCAAAATGGCCTCATTTGTAATTGCGCTGCCAGCCAGTAGCAACATATCAGCTGGGATTGACCTCTTTTCTCCACTTTGCCCTGCAGAACGACCAATAGATACAACATCTCCAGGAAGAAAATCCATTCCAGATATCTTCACCCATTTTCCACATCGATGCACCATTAATGTTTGATTATCTACTCGAACCCGCCGAAGCTCTGTTAAAGTTTTCAATCGACTTTTTGCCATTGTGGATTCAAATTAGAAGAGCATGAAAAGAGTGAACAAACTGTAGTACCAATACTCATCTAGGCACCAAAGGCAAACACAAAATATCTGGAACACAAGGAATGGTTCCATACAGTGTTCCTTCATCAACTTCCGAAAAGTGGGCTGTGGAAACTCAAATACATTTCGCCCCCATTTCTCCACAGCTGCATTCTCTTTTGTATCTGATCCATATCCTAAAATTGTAATGGTTGAGCAAACATAATAAAATGAATTGAGGAAATCCAAACCCTCAAACTCGTGCAAGACAACCATACCAACTACAATCAGTGCCAGAAGGATCGCCAGAGATGCTAATAGCTTCCACTGTGCTTTGTGAGTTTGAATTTCATTAGTAAACTTATCTAGGCCATGACTTTGAGGAGCAGATGAGGGCGAAGCTCTTTGTGTAGATTAGCAAACACATTCTCGTTGATTAAACTCGAGTTCTTGTATTTCTCCACAAAATCGTTCTTTTTTATGAACTTGTCCTGATCAAGAAAATGCAATAGAGCCCACAGTTCTTCAACACTATTCTGCAAAGGTGTCCCAGTAATCAACAACTTATTTTTGGTACTGAATTCACAGAGAGCAGCGTAGAGTGAGGTTTCACTGTTCTTCAATCGGTGTGCTTCATCAACCATGAGATGATTCCACTTGATCTTTGAGAGAATGGCCCTGTCTTTCAACACAACCTCATATGTGGTCGATAATATGTTTAACTTAATAAGTCAGCCAGTCTTCTTGTTGGTATAAAATTCATACTCCTGGAAAACCTCTCTACTTGCAAGATTGCCCACATAAACAACAACAATCATGTCAGGTAGCCATTTGCGGAATTCTTTTGCCGAGTTTGTTAATGTTGACAAAGGTACAATTACAAGGAAAGGACCGTGTATCTGCTGCACATTCTGTAAAAACCCAAGCATTGACACAGATTGCACAATTTTTCCAAGGCCCATCTCATCTGCAAGAATAACATTTGTATCATTCCTCCAGCTGTTCAACATAGACCACATATTTTTTATTTAAGGCAGAGACTTCACTTTCCAACTGCTAAAACACCTAAACATTTTGCGCTGCGAAACTGCTAAAAGGGTTAATGTGCTTATTTGCAGACATTTAGCATCGAAATTTTGTCAGTGATAACACAACCCTTCCCTTGTATCATGCTTGGCTATTAATGCATTCTATCAGAGGGAAAGAATTGAATTTACCGTATTATCTCATGTGGAGTTTGAAGAAGGTGCCATTTAACATTCAACACGACTCAAGGAACTTATAAAGAGTTTTGTGTCATCATGTTTTAGTCAAGATTCTTGTTGAGGCATAATTAAAAGCTAATAATGATAATTGGAGTGACTTTCTAGTAAGAAACCATTTTATTGAAAGTTCATATGAGGAAAAAATCAAGAAGACCAAAAAGAATCAAAGGAGGGTTTCCTCAAACCCTAACCCTGAATATGGAGTTAAATAAAACAAGAATTTGGTATTTGAAAATGTATCAAAGATAGAGGTTCATAATGTTGAAGATGTAAAGAAATATATCACACTCAAAGAGTTGAAAATGTAAGCAAAACCCTCCAGAGTAGATGAAAAAGAAAATAAGGGAATCAAGAAGAGAAGGGGGACAAACTAGAGAATATTTGAAGAAAGAAATCCAGTGAAATTAAACAATAAGAGCCACCAAAGAAGAAAATGAGCAAGCCTCGGAGGCAAAGTATTAAAAGGAAAAGTGACCAAGGAATAGTGGAGCCTGAACAAGAAGGAAATACGAGTAAAAGTTTGACAAGAAGCATGACTAGACAAATCAGTCATGACTCACCCAAGACCATATAGATCAATGAAATTGAGATTAAGGTGCCACCACAATATTTACAAGAAAAACTCCAAAGATAGACTTTGTTCAACAGCAAGTCTATGATTACTTTTAGTCGTTAGAGAAAGGAGAACAACGGGAAAAGGTAAAATGTCCTCTTGAACCAGAATTACATGATGATATTCCATTCTTTGATCAACTTGAACTAGAAACAAATATTCCTTCTCCTAAGGAACAAGAAGATATTAAAACAATGAGAAAAAGGATATTTGAACTTGAGTTATTAAATAATCATATAAAATATGAGAATCATTTGATCAAGGCACAAAATAAGACAATGCTTCTACACATGTGCTATTAGTATTAGAAAAATTAGAAGCTTAAGAAAAATAGCAAGGTGCTCCAGCAAAAGATCAAAGGATTACAAGCTAAATTGTTAATGAGAAAACCAAGATGGTCAATAAATGTGAAAAGCAAAGGAGTGCAGACAAAATTGGATGTTTTAATTCTAGATTTAGAAGAAATTCTCTGAAGATATCATTGCAATTTTGGATTTTTGTTGACAATAGGTGCATGAGGACATGCAAAACATTGAGTGTGGAAAAATATTGAACCTCCAAAATTTCCTTCTTTTTTATAGTTTTATCTTTCATTTTCACCTCTCTTGTCACTTACTTCCATATCATTACACTTCCTCAATGAGTTAAGAATCACCTAGGCCATGTAAATACATCAATAAGGTAAATGTCCATTATTATCTCAAATCTATACAGTTTGCTTTATAAAATTTCTTTGATTAGAAATAAGCTACCGAACTGTGCAAATTATGTAACTCATCCAAAATTTTGCACTTGATTCGAAGGTTTTATAGGTTCCTATGTTTCATAAATCAATAGGAACATATCGAAAATTGCCAAATGTTGTCAAGATGGTGATCCACCTATCAGCCACATATGGAAGTTCACAAGGTCAACATATCATTCAAGTCAAACTCTCATCCAAATCAGTTGTGGCACACCTATAGGTAGTAAAATATCAAGTGGGTGTGAAATATTCAAGTGAGCAATATTTAAGGATCTAGATTTGATGATCTGATGAAGACCTAACGGATCAAGACCACTGATATGTCCTTCCATGATTCACTTCTTGATAGAAAATCGTTAAAAAGAAATGTTTTAGCAAATTTAAAATACTGGGAATTTATAGCCATAAGATTCTTAGTCTAGTTATGATGTAAACTTTGTAAAATGCTTCCCCTAGAAGCAAGTAGATAACTTTTTGAAGTTAATTTATCTTTGCAAAGACTATTGTATTAAAACTTTGTTATGGCTCACTCATAATTTCTTGTGGTCGATTCAAGTTTATGTTCTGAAGTTTGTAGTCACTCGTGCATCTCTGGAAGGCCCCTTGCAGAAGTATGAGATAGTGTAATCTTGCTTTCATTTAGAAATTTCTTATGCTTTATTTTCATTCATTGCTTTAGAACAACCCTTTGTTCCATTTAATATTGTAGCTTGTATTCATTCTATATTTTACTTACTCATATGTTTTCCCCACGGAAGTCAAGCATCTGGGTAAATGGAAAAACAATAAAAAAATATTTGCTTGGTTTCTTCTTTTTCACTTAGTGTCAGATTGATAACATTACATGATTCCAATATGATATTCACACATCATTAATCTCATTACAGTCATTTGATTTCTTAAGAATAGCCTTATTTTCTATTTCATAGTATAAAGTTCATTGCTTTCATAGTACATAATTTACTACTCTTGTAGGATTAAAATTTTATTGTTTCATACTCATAGAATAGAGATTAGTATAGAATTGCATTTGTCTTTCATAAACTAAAGTTGCTTTCATGATCCATAGAATAGATTTACTTTCATGCTCAATAGATTATGTTAGACTTGAGAAATTTAAAAACTCTTTCATAGTAGAGGATTAGGATGGTATTGTCATTGTGAATCAGTGGATTAAGGTTTATTTCTAAGTTCAAAATTTGTTGCTCTTTATTTTGAGAAAGAAAGTGTGTGTGCTCATTTGGATCTCCTCAAGAGTCTAATTTCATTTCAAGACTTGCAATTTCATTTCAATAGAATAGATTTCTTTTTATCAATAGTTATTGTAGAGCATATACAATGGAAGTGTGCTTCATAAGAATATGAATCCTAGATTGATAACTTAATGTAAGTAATTTAACCATCAATTAAATTATCCAACAATTTTCATGTAAATTATCATCATCTTAAAGAAGGAACATGCTAGGGTGTTCTTCATGTTGGTGCCCATGTATTACATTAATTTCTTTGCCTTGATGTTCCAATTAATGATTGGCAACGAATTGTTTTCACACACACAACCTTTGTTGTTTTTCCTATTCTTTCTAATGAGATGAAAAATCATAAAATATATATAATATATATAATATATATAAATTATATATAATATATATATATATATATATATCCAAGCAACATAGTGTGTCACCATTGGCTAGAGAATTCTTATTTGAGTTCACCATGTGCGTCTACCATCCCAAACCTTGTTCTACACTTTTTAAACACTCTTATTTTTTTGATATGGTTGTCTCCAACTTGATAGTGATTTGAACCCTTCTATTGATGGAGAATTTTTAATTCTTTTAAGAAAAAAAATCGAACCTTGTTGGATCAGTGAGATAGATGGGAATGTTACCAAGGTTTATAGGCTTTGTATTTTTATAACCACATATCAAGAAATGAATCCTTGAAATTTGAAATCTCTTTTCAGAATATACTTTTTTTTTGCAAATATTTTTTCACTCATTTAACCAACAAAGAATAAAAAAACATAGCATAAATTCATAACTTTCAAAAACTTTTGAAAATAATATGAAATGAATGACCTTATGAATTTGCAATGAGGAATTATTATGACAAATACTAGAGCTTGATATTTATGGAGGTATGTCTTTCCTTTAAGGAATGAAATAACTTCAACTTGGACTCTTACTATATACCCATTGCCCAAATCGTTGAATTAGGAAATTATTTAGTTTCCAACTTATTTGCACCTACAGCATGGTAAACTTATTTGCTTTTTTAAATGTATACGTTGAAATGGAAGATCAACGTTTGATTACCCTGTTTAATATAAAAACATTTCAAGGTGTCGAGTATAAAAACATTTCTTTACTTTTAATGGGTCACGTCGGTTGAATATTTACTTTTAATGAGTTCAAGCTTTACCATTTTCGGTAATCTTCTGTATGAAACTCTTGAAGGGAAAACTATAATTTACAACTTTTTCCTTTTCCATATTCTTATAACCCAACTAGATATGGTAAATTATATCTTATTTCTCCTAAATAATATTGTATATTGTAAAAGCAAACAACTTCAATATTGTATATTTCTGCTAAGAGTGTATGTAGATTTCAACGATGACAAGTGAAAAATGATAATACGAAGGAACGAAAACCGTGAAGGCCGGAAAATTTTAGTGGAAATTCTGTTCTGTAAATTTTTCATTAAATTTACATTTTTTTAAGTGGGTAAATTTCGCTAAGAATCATATAACTCCATTTTATTTTATAAAGCAAACGAGTTTATATTCATGTAAACTTAAATTTACATTTTTTAAGTGGGTAAAATTCGCTAAGAATCATATAACTCCATTTTATTTTATTTTATAAAGCAAACGAGTTTATATTCATGTAAACTTATTTATACATATTACCAATTTTATTAAATAACTCCATACTCATATGAAGGTCAAGTCTAAATATTAATAATTGAAAAATGTTATTCATTCAAATAATACCACTCTTAAATATAGTCATATAAATATCAAATCCAAACATTAATGATTAATAAAATAGTATCAATTCAAATAATACCACCCTTAAATATCATTGATGATAACAAACACATATTTTACATTATGTCGTAACTATATACCATATTAACACCATAAAACTCCAAACGTTATACACCAAACATTGTATGTGAACTTATAGAATGATAACTATATCATATCTCTCACAAAAAGTAACTTATGACATTTGTTTATTAGTCCCTGCCATCTGGCAATGGCCGGGGACTATAGTAATTGGAATTGTCAAACTTAGCATTAGTTGAACTGTTTTTATCCAAAGTTTTTTAATGGACAAGACATATTTCACATATTTTACGCTCCATTTTATTTTTATTTTAATGCATTCTGCTATGAAAATAATAACCTTGCATAATGTAACCATGCAATTTTTAACTATCGTGATTCCTTGCATTACGATAATGCTAATGTCGGTTAAGAACCTATGCCATGACTCTGGATATGGACTTAATATATAAACATTTTCCACCACATGAGCATTTGCATGATTGATCACGTAGTATATATGTATCACAATGTCAACTGCTAATTTTAACCATCAAGTAAGGTACATTTTATAAAGGAGTTGTTATGAGTATCTTATCCAATATCAATACATGTCCCATGTATATATACTTAGTCAACATGCTGTGTGACTATTTTGTATTTTTATTTTTTCAGTTTTAAAATGCACTCATGATAATTTACATCTGAAACAACTTTATCTCATGAGCAATTAACTATGGAAATGATTTTCAAAATTCGCCTGCCATGGATATATGCTTAGTCAAGATGTTGTGTGACTAATTATTTTTACACTTTTGAAATGCACTCATAATAATTTACATGTTTAATTTATATATAAAACAACTTTATTTCATAAGCCATTAATTATGAAATGATTTTCAAAATTGACATTATGTGTATCAATAAAGGAAATAAATCAACCATATAGAGATAATGATTTTCAAAATTGACATCATATTTATTAATAAAGGAAATAAATCAGTCATATGGAGATAATTGTGATATTTTTACTAGGGGATAATTTAGTCTAATTTAATTTTAATATTGAGATATTGTTAGGTAAAATTGACTTGAGGTTAGAGTTAAGGTTGATTAGGTTAACCAATGGTAGTTTTGGGGTACGTGGTATTGTATACATATGGGTTTCTTCACGTGATATTGCATGTAATGGAGTCTATAAAAGGCTAGGAAGAATTTATTGTAAGGTAAGCCAAGGAGGTGAGTGATGAAGGCTCACTTGGCTAGGTTGGTCAGAGTTTTGGCCAAGTCATATCAAATTTCGTTGAATTAGAATTTTCCTGTAATTAGGGTCTTCCCCAAACAAATATTTTGTGTATTATAAAAATTAGGTTTGTATGTTATTATTGTTGCTATAATAAATATTTTTTCCTTTCATTAAATTTAATATTTCTGGCCATAAATATGTTTTGCTCTCCCATTTATTTTCCCGTTTATTTTCTTCATCTAGTATTGGAGCCAAGTTGGCTTTAGAGGGATGCTTCTATTGTCAAGGCTTTGTATTGGCCTGGTTGATGGATATATAGACATGGAGCTATTTGGAAAAGCAATGAAAATGTTGTTGTCAGCTAAAATTTCTGGGTGCTTTGATGGATATATAGACATTGGAGCTGTTAGTGTCGATATCTTCATCCCTCCATCAGTGATCCAATTCTCTTTTTGCATGCATTTTAGGTGTCCCATCTAATCAACTTCACTCCATTAGGTCATGGATCAACTAATGGTAGTGGTTCATTATCAAATTTCCCTCATGGTCTTTATCTGCTGGCCTATTTTCACAAGTTCAGGTCATTTACAAGCATCTTTTGTTATTACATTTGCAAAAGCCATTTTTAGGGTTTTAGGTCTCGTTAAGTCTATGGTTTGCCACCATAGTCTTGTAAAATCTCAATAACGGTCAGTAGGCACATGAGGAGGTCTAATAAGGTCACAAGATCAAATTTTCAATGATGATATACTCAATAAGTGATTTTTTCCTCAAAACCCTGTTTTGAGGTAAAACAAAGTTTTTATTTTCTATGTGTAAATTTTTTATGTAATTTTAATTTTTCTATATGTAATAAGCTCAGAGTTGCTACCCTTGGTCACCTTGCCAACTCCAGCCACTGCAAGCAAAAACACAAGCATCAATGCATCAGTTTGTCAAATGATTAAGAAAAGTCAATTTCAATGGAAAAACAGAGTTCAAAACCAAAAGTGACTTTAACATTAGAAAAGTGGGTTTGAGATGAGTGAAAAATTAAAGTCCTTCATATTTAAAGTGAAAAAGGTCCTCTTGGTCATTTCATTGTGCAAATTTACTCTTGGAGAACAAAAATCGCGATTTGGGAGTCAAAGAGGCAAAAATCCTGTTTTTCAAGGAAACTTGGCCTAGCGCTGCACATCAGGTAGGCGCTATGCATCAGAGGCAGAACTGCAGCGTAATTTTGAACTGGCGCTGCGCATTGGGCCTAGTGCACTACCCATTAATACAGTTTGGTCTAAATCATCCCAAATCGTGCCATAACCCTCAAATTTGCTACATTTTCCCTCTACAAGTAAGTAATCATCCTCCTAAGGTTGAATTTGAGGTCGCATTGGTTTTTTTCATAAATCTTGCATGTGAAAAATGAAACCCTAGTTTCTCTTCATTGTTTGCCATCCAATTGTGCAATTTTCGCCCCATCTTCACAAAAACATCATCAAACCCCTTTTCACTCTTTATTTACCCTAATACACTCCATTTATCCAATTTTCCCATATCCCACTCCCCTAAAGCAATTATTTCCCTCACCAAACCCTAAATCCCTCACTAAACCCTAATTTCAAAAAATCATTCTCTTCACTCCCTAACTTCATTTCCTAAGAGTAAAATCTCTTTATACTCATCACCATTTTTCATCATACCTTCATCTCATCATTTTCGTAAGACAAGCACTATGGCAAGAAACAGTGACTCAAGCTGTGATGAAGAAACACAAAGTGACATTTCAGGAGATGGAAATGTACAACATAGGAGACCTCAGAAGGGTGGGAAGATAATTAGAGAGGATCCTATTAGCATTGCTAAACTTCTTTCTTGCCCTCTTGCCACCACTTGTTTTAGATACCAATCTTGCTTTGAGTTTTGTGAGCTAGTTGAGAGAGTTAAGTATCATCATGAATTGGCTAGACAAATTGTCATCAACATGGAGGGCAATATGGTACAGCTTGCTGGCATCAACTTCACTCTTTCACCAGCCATTATTGCAAAAGCAAATAGGATGCCAGATGTGGGGAAAAGATGGAACAAAAGACAAAAAATCAGTAAACAGAACTATGAACCCTACATTAAAGCCAAATATCATAGTCAATTGGGTAGGGTGTTTCCTTTTAGGTTTTTGGAGGACCGGTATGTGCCATTAATGAAGCTCATCATTAAATACTTCACATGTGAGGGAAGGTTCTCCAGACTCTATGCTTATCATATCAAATTTCTTATGCATTTTACTAGGGTTAGAATGATGAGCATACCATACTTAATTTGCAAAAACATAGAGAGGATGACTGTAATTGCAAAGAAGAAACCATACCCACGGCAGCTCAATAGCATTTATCAATTCCCTGTCATCAAAATTGTTGTTATGCATCAGCTGATTCATTTGGGAGTGCCATGGGAAACCTTCATTGCCCATGAGATTTTCAAGGGACCTCAAATGTTTGCAGAACCTCAAGAGGAAGCTGGACCTTCAAGGCAACAAAGGGAGCATGAAAACAAAACTGAAGAGGCTCACATTCTTGTGTTTAAAACTTATGAAAGTGGGACAAGAAGACTTTTTGCAGCTACCAAACGAGTATTATCACCACCAAGGGTGGAAGGGGTCTCGTTCTCTTCACCAGACAACAAGCAAATGTTATCTTCACCTGGGGTGAAAGGGGCTTTGCCTTCTTCTTCAGCAAAGCAGGTACAGGACAAAGGAAAGAAGCCATTGCATGCTGAAGGGCCTTCTGAAGGCCAAGACAGGGATTTCATCTTGATTGAGGAAGAGGACACTAATTTGGGCTTCCAAAGATCAAGACATAAGGATGAGATCATGAAGGAGAAAGAAGTTGAGATCCAAAGCCTATCACTTGACCTTGAGAAAGCTAAATGCATCATTAATTACCTTGAGCAACAAAACAAGCAATTGGAGGACAAACAAACAATCATGGAGCTGCAAACCATTAGGGAAAACTGATAAATGGCAAAAAGAAGGAAAGTCAAGCTGACTTCACTAGAGCAAGAAATAGAGGTTGATTGAAAATCGTGGTTGGAAAGAGTGAATGTCCACCTTTAAAAGCTTCTTAACAAGGCTAATAAGGAGAAGAACATGTTGCGACACATGGCCTATCACTATTTGGCCCGGAACAAAATTTGTAAGACAAGAATAAGGAGCTTAAAAGCCAAGCTAGGGAGAGCCTTAAAGGCCAAAAAGGAGCAAGACAAGCTTAGAATCTTGGCTGAAGCTTCCTTGGCTCAGCTTAGCAATTGATAAGCTTGCCTCATGCCAATTTTGAAGAATTTTGGAGAAATTTTTGTCATTTCCAAATTTTAATTGCAATACACAGGAATTTCCCTCAGTGGCACTGCGCATTGAGTTGGTAAGGAATTTTGAGGAATGGCTTACATTTTTGGATTCCTCATGAAAAAATATGAAAACCCAGAAAATTTCATGAATTTTGGAGGAGATCTGGGTCACCTAAAGGGCAAAAAACACCTCAAAAATGCCCTGTGCCACTTTTTGGACCCACAGGAAGCAATCTTGGGAGAACTAATTTTTGGAGGGGAAAATGGACACCAAATTCAAAAATTCCACTTGTCATAGAAAGCAGACAGATAGACCTTTCCAACAAGCCATATTGGAGCAAATTGGGTGAAGGGGAAGGCCTCCAAAGTTAGCTTGGAAAATGCGCTACGCATCAAGCACAATTTTGTCAATTTTGGTCAAAACTCAAAATTTTCGCCTAGTTTTCTCTCAGTTTGACTTTTTCTCTCTCATGGTCAAATTTATGATGTAAATTGATGTACTTTGATGTAAAAATTATTAAAATTGACTTAAGGAGGTAGATACATCAGTTATAGGTGGTTTTGAACTGAATGAATCAGTTTCCATAGTTTTAGAGGCACGTTGTTCCACTACCTATTTTTCAGTTCCTAGTTTAGATCTTGTTGAAACAACTCCTAGACTCGTGGATTCGACCCCTAATGGCTAGCATGGGTGGTTTTATGCCTATATCTTGTACTTTCTTATTCATTTTTCGGAAGGTTGGACTCTTCTGGATGCATTGAGCTACTTTGTACATCACTTCTGCAGTTTGGCAAGGAAATAAACCAGGGTTTTGAGGCATTTTGTGGGATTCTTATGGTAATGTGAATTTGCATTGTGCTCTTCCTTGTAATTCAGTTGATTTATGTTTATGTGTGCCATCACATCTCTTTCTACATAACTAAATGAATCAAGTTTAAAGGTGGAATTCATTGGTATTTCAGTGCTCTACCTTGGGTTTTATTTAGTTCTATATGTTTTCTATTGTTTGAAGAGGACTCATGACACTTGCATGCCCTCTCTAGCTCCTCAACAGTCTTTAGACTCACCATTTCACTCATTTCAAAGTGCTAAAACACTTTCCTACCTCACCCCATAGAAACCTCTGCAAATCTGTGTTGATTTCCCAGACCCAAAGCTGTCTTCCCATCTGATCCATCAACCAACCATTAAATTCAAACAAATTCCTCTGAACAAGCATACCTAGCCTAAAATTAATTTTTATATCAATCATCTCAAGCCTTCCTTTATAAATTTTCATTGAGATTGACAAGGAGAGAGCCCTCTCCCGACCTAGTAGGGCTAGCTACTAGGTTAAGTGTGGTTTGATGTTACCCTAGACTTGCCTTTCTTAGCCTGAGGTAGATCCAGGCCCTAACATAGTGGCGACCATACTCGGGAAGAAAATTTTGTTTGTTTGTTAGTGTTCTTTGCTTTATAAACTACAGATGAAGCCTGAAGTTAGCCAAGTAGCCTTTGAACTGCTCTTGCTCTGCAAGTGCATAATTAGATGAATGTTGCTTCAGTCAATCTCCGGTTTAGTTTTATAAACTGAACATCTGACTTGCAAATTGCCCCAATACATTACATAATTCTAGACTTTTGGATGATGAGTTTAGAATTCAGTAGACTAACGATATTGTAATGTCAATTTGATTTTTGGGAATAATTCAACACACTCGCTTCTAGACGATACACCAGAGCCAATTATGATCTTGATCCTCCTCCTATGTATGAAAACCCAAATCTCATTCCAAGAATTCTCTGCCAAGAAAGTTCTATGATTCCTATGTTTAGATCTCATTCATGCTCGATTGTTTTTGAATATCTTGAAGATCTCCCATTTGATGAACATTTTGATCTATCGTTGTTTGAAACTAAGTCTGAAAGTGCAGTTGGTGCTACTCTTCTAAATTGGAGTTTGTGTAATATCTTGAAATTGAAAGAGCAAATAGATCAATTGATTCTTACATTCTAAACCTTTAAAATTCAATTGTGGCTACCAATATTCCCGAGTTCTTAGAATCTGCATCTGCTACTCTTGGTTCATCCGCTATTGTGTCTAGTTCAGAAATTCCTACTGAGCCTCCTTTTATTCCCACCATTCCTTTGCAACCCACTATATCTGATCAGAGATCTGCAGTCTCTTCTCCCCCATCAACCCCTTCAAGACCTCAAACATCAAATATTTCTTCACCCCCTTCGGCACCTCATACACCCGTCACATCAATTGCCATCATTGTTCCCACTCCTCCTACATCCCGAAGGCCAGTTTTAAATCCACCTCAAGCAATGGCTGCCAGATATGCACCTCTTGTTTTGCCACAGAACTTGGATGCTATGTTTTCTGATTACCAAAGTAAAATCCCATTGTTTGATGCTTCCCAAGGTGTCACAGCACAACAGCATGTTAATAGGATGAGTGATTTCTTTGATCTCCATGAGATAGATGCAGAGAATGTGACTATGAGATTATTTGTACAAACTTTTGGAGGCGAAGTGCGAAAGTCGTTCAGAGCATTGCCTGCTGGAACTATCAATTCATTGGTAACTCTTCAAAGACAATTTCTGGATCGTTGGGAGGTAAAGAAAAATCCACTCCAAATCCTTTCTGAATATGAAAACATAAAGAGGAATGTTGGTGAAAGTGTCCAGGACTACTGTGTTAGATTCAATACTATTTATAATTCCATTTCAGCTGATATCAAGCCAACAATGGGGCTATCTTTGATCAAATTTCTCGATGGTTTTGATCCCAACATGGCATATCAATTGAGAGAAAGAGACCCAGCTACATTGGAGGACATGCAGAAAATCACAATAAGTGTTGAAGCAAATTTGCTAGTTAAGAGAGCTAGGACAAAGACCGAGAAGAAGGTGACCATAAAGGAAGAAGCTTCTTCCTCAGATCATTTGCTCCGTAAGCTAGAGAAGATGTTTGATAGATTCACCATTGCAGATAAGCCGGAGAGGTCAGAAATCCAAATTTTCGTGGTCAGCAGCAACCACAGTTTAGAATCAAGCAACAAGAGCAAAGAGCTCAAGATCCAACAACTCAACAGCAAGTCAAAACACCATTATAGTAGAACTATGTTCATGGCACTGAATCAAAGGATGATGAGACTCTAATAGCAGAGGAGAATCACATTTTTACATCAGATGGTTTGCCAATTTGTATCACTGAAGATGAAGAGTATTCAGAAAGTCTAGCTGTACAAAAAGTGAAGACTTTATATTGGCAAATGAAACAATCCTAGAAGAGGAATCAGATGAATATCAGAGGGGATACATGAATGCATTGACAACGCAACAAAGACAATACTCACTCAGGAGTAGGGATGTACTGATCAATCCAATTCAGAAGCGGAACGAAGAAACACCACCAAAGAATGATTCTCCAAATGTTTAGAAAAAGGGAAAGGAGCCAGCAGATCCTACTTCCAGCAAAGTACAATCAGCAAATGAAAGGTCAAATTAGACAAGTGCAACAAAGGAGAAGACTAAAAAGAAGGATGCTCCAGTCAAAGAGGTAGAGAAAACTATAGCTTTTAGCTTAGAAAATGAAATTTCTAAGTTAAAAGTGTCAATACCTTTGACTGAATTAATGAAGAATAACAGCTATAAAGGTCAAGTGGCAAAGATTTTGAATATAGATCCTTTGTCTGATATGGTTGATGTGGAAGATGACCAACCCGAGCTTATCTTTGGTCCGACATTAGAAGGCCAATCTGAGGATCATTATGTGGCTCCTATTTACATCAGCCTTAGATTGCATGATTATGTTTTGCACAATGCCATGTTTGATTTAGGAGCCTCTCACAACTTGATGCTAAAGGCAATTATGGAAAAATTGGGTTCAGACATCACTCGCAAGTACCATGATCTTTATTGCTTTGATTCAGGTAGTGTCAGATGTATTGGTCCTATTAAAGATTTGGTTGTGAATTTGGATCAGATTCTAGAGAAAAATGTTCTTATGGACGTAGTTGTGTCCGATATTCCCCCTAGATTTGGCATGATTTTATAGATCATGGGGTGCAAAACTCAAAGGGACATTGTAGTTGAATTTCTCCTATGCCACTATTCCCATCTTTGGTCAGTTGAGGAAGTTATATAGAGAGAAAAAGATGAAGTATATGATCACGAGAAAGGAGAAACCTTCGAATCATCCAATTAATTATGTACATACAGATTTAGAATATTTTCCTCTTTATTCTGACAGTGGTTTTAATGATGTAAATAGTCAATTAGCTGAAGTTGAAGATATACCAGAGATAACAGAAAATTTTAGAGTTGTGCTTGATCAAGAGAGACAAAGGCTTGAAAGTACCACTGAACAGTCAACATCCCACTAGGAGCAAGAAATTTATGGGCAACAGCCAAAGGTAGAAAAGCGGGCAGAATTCCAGCACTTGGAGGAAGAAGCCGGTTTGTGGAGTATGGACTTTGATGGAGCAATAGGTAAGAAAGGTGCCGGAATTGGTATTTGGATACGCAACCCTATTTTCCTACCAAATAAAGTCCCAAGTAATGTAAGAGTTTGTTTCTACAAGTTGGCTTTTGATTGTTCCAATAATGAAGCCAAATATGAGGCATTAATTGTAGGCTTGAAAATCCTTAAGAAGTTGAATGCAAAAAGAATTTCAGTTTATGGCGACTTCGAATTAGTAATCAAACAAGTCAAGGGTGAATACCAAGCTAAACATCCTCGAATGAGGGCCTACTGTAATGCGGTATTAGATATTTTAAGTTTGTTTCCAGATTTTACCTTGACATGTGTTCCTTGTGCACAGAATGTTATTGCAGATTCCCTTACTACAGCAGCCAGTAGCTTGAAGATCCCAATGAATTCAAACAATAAGTTGGAAATTCATGTGAAACATCACCCAACTGTCCCTGATAATCTAAGATATTGGCAAGTGTTTCAAGATGACAAAGAGATTGAAGAATTTTTGCAAAATGAAGGCAAATATCAAGACACTTCTATAGATGGCGAGTGAGATGATGGTGAACCAGACATGGAAGTAAATCAGATGGAAGTTTTGCAGCTGAAGAACAATGTCATCCCTAAAGGCTTTATACCTCTAGAGGAATTATTTGACCAAGATGATGTAGCCCGGAAGCCAAGTCTATGCCGACTGAAAAGGGAGTTGAAGATGTGAATATCAGAACAGCAAAAAATCCAAAGATGGTGAAGTTATCAAAGGCATTGCCTCCTCAGGCAAAGGCAAAATACATTAGTTTATTGTCTTCATTTACTGATGTATTTGCGTGGACTATTCAGATTTGAAGGAGTACAATAAAAGTATAATTTAGCACATCATTCCAATCAAGCCAAACCAGAAGCCATTTCGCCAAAAGTTAAGAAGGATAAATCCAAAGTTGTTGCCATCAATAGAGAAGGAGGTGAATCGATTATACAAGGCTGGTATAATCGTTCCAATAAGATTTTCATAATGGATTTCCAATTTGGTGCCCATGCGGAAGAAGACAAGTGAGATTAGATTATGTATTGATTTCAGAAATCTTAGTAAGGTGTTTTTGAAAGATAATTATCTATTGCCAAAGATGGACCACATACTCCAAAGAGTGGTTGGGGCATCTCATATGTCGCTAATTGATGGGTATTCTAGCCACAATCAAATTTTGGTCCATGAGGATGACAGGGACAAAACAACATTCACCACTTCATGGGGGACTTTCCATTATGCAAAGATGCCATTTGGATTAAAGAATGCTGGTGCAACTTTTTAGTGGGCTATGGATATCGCCTTTGCAAATGAGAAAGATTTATTTTTAGTAGTTTATCTTGATGATTTGACAGTTTTTTCCAGTTCAGATGAGGAGCATATTTACCATCTGAAGATTGTTTTTCAACGGTGTAGAAAGTATGGCATATCTCTTAATCCCAAAAAGAGCTTGTTTTCCATGGATGAAGGGAAGCTTCTCAGTCACATCATATCCGAGGGCATCCGCATCGATCCTGCTCGAGTGGAAGCCATTCAGAAAATTATTTTTCCTCGTAGTAAAAAGGAGATCCAAGCATTCAATGGTAAGATGAACTTCTTATGTCATTTTGTGCCAAATCTAGTTGAACATTTGAGGGAAATTACAAACATGTTGAAAAAATATAGTGTGGTAAAGTGAACCGAAGAAGCCATAAATTCTTTCAATTTGGTAAAGTTGGTTCTTTCTTCAGCTCCAATTTTAATCAGCCCAGATTATTCCCAAGATTTTATTTTATTTTCACTCACTTCAGAGGGTAATATGGTAGCGGTTCTTATGTAGAAAAGAGACCAGCTTGAAAAGCCAATTGCCTTTTTCAGCAAGGCAATAAGAGATGCAGCCTTAAAGTATAACATTATTGAAAAGCAAGCTCTTGCCTTGGTGAAAGCTTTGAAATATTTTCAGGTATATATTCTGCACTCTCATATTCTTGCTTATGTACCTAACGCAACCGTCAAATATGTTTTGGTACAGACAGATCCAGAAGGGAGATGAGGTAAATGGATCACAACTTTGTTAGAATATGACTTGGAGATAAAGCCAACAAAGCTCATCAAGGGCTAGGGTCTAGCAAAACTAATGGCAGAGTCTAATTTACATGCCTTGGACATAAAATTGATTGCTGCTATGTCCAAAGAAGATGAAGACAACTTGCTCGTTCAGGTATCTGAAATTTTTCTCCATTCCCCTTGGTATTCAGATATTGTATATGTGCTCCAGCATCTTTTACCACCACCGAGGATGGCTAGAAATAAAATTAGAACTCTGAAATTAAGGGCTGCTAAATTTTGTATTATGAATAATGCATTGTATTGGAAAGATCCTTGCGGTATGTTGCTGAATTGTATGGTTGAGGAGGAAGCAAAACAGGTCATGGATGATTTTCACAAGGGATATTGTGGAGGTCACTTATTTTGGAAGACGACGGCAAATAAAATTTTGAGAGCAGGGTACTATTGGCCTACCCTCTTTGCTGATGTCTATAAAACTGTTACAAGCTATCATGAATGTCAAAATTTCAGGGAAGGAGAAAATTGCAGCCGCTACCTCTCAAGCCAGTTGAAGTAAGTGCTCCTTTCCAGCAGCGGGGCCTAGATTTTATTCGAGAGATTCATCCTACATCTTCAGCTCAGCATAAGTGGATCTTAACAACAAAAGATTATTTTAAAAAATGGATTGAGTAAATCCCCACTCATCAGGCGACAGTTGCGGTAATAACTCAGTTTCTCGAAAATAATATTTTGTCTTATTTTAGTTGTCCTAACAAGTTGATTACAAATAATGCAGCAGCTTTGAAATCGAAAAAGATAATTGATTTTTGTAACAAATATCAAATTACCTTGGGGCATTCTACTGCATACTATCCGCAAGGTAATGGATTGGCAGAATCTTCAAACAGATCATTGGTTAACATCATCAAAAAGCTACTGGAAATAAACAAAAGGAGTTGGCACAAGAAATTGGTTAATGCAATATGGGCAGATAGAGTAAGTCAAAAGAAATCAATTGGCATGCCTCTGTTTGAAATAGTATATGGTATTTACACGGTGTTCTTGACATCTCTCATAGTCCTAGTTGTAAAACTTCTGCAGGAAGCTGGTAGCAAGGAGGATCATTTTCAGTGAAGAATAAACCAAATGATCCATTTACAACAGACAAGAGAGGAGGTTTTTCAAAATACCTTCAGGCTACAAGAGAGAATCAAGAAAATCTATGATCAAAAGGCAAAGATAGATAAGTTTCAGATTAAAGACATAGTGCTCAAGTGGGATGCTAGAAACGAGGACAAAGGCAAGCACAGAAAGTTCGAGAATTTGTGGAAGGGACCATATAGAATTGTTGCATATTGAGGTCAAAATGCTTTTCTCCTCAAAGAAATGAATGGGGAAGATTGTCCAGGAGGGTCGATCAATGGTCGACTGTTGAAACAGTATTATCTTTGAGAATTTTTCTACTGTCATAATTTGTCACTATGCATACCATTTTATTTACTTCATTGCAAAGCGTGTGCTGTCGTGATTCATTCAGTTTGGGGCCCAAAGTGAAGGCTATAAAACTGAAGGTCTAATGTCAGTTTTTAATTACTTAGTGTGGATTGTTTGAGTCAGTTTGAAATCAGTTTTCAGTCTTGTAATTGAGTCAGTTTTGAGTCAAGATATTGGTCTTAGTTTGCTAAAGTTATTGACTCAATTTAGCCCAATGGAAGAGGCACTGTCTGCTTTCAAGAGATCTGTAGTTCTTGGCACCTCCTAGGAGCTACCATCCCCATTGGAGCCAATGTTAGTGTCGGTATCTTCACCCCTCCATCAGTGATCAAAATCTCTTTTTGCATGCATTTTAGGTGTCCCATCCAATCAGCTACACTCCATTAGGTCATGGATCAACTGATGGTAGTGGTTCATTATCAAATTTCCCTCATGGTCTTTATCTGCTGGCCTATTTTCACAAGTTCAGGTCATTTACAAGCATTTGTTGTCATTACATTTGCAAAAGCCATTTTTACTGTTTTAGGTCTCATTAGGTCTATGGTTTGCCACCATAGTCTTGTAAAAGCTCAATAACAGTTAGCAAGCACATGAGGAGGTCTGATAAGGTCAAAAGATCAAATTTTCAATAATGATATACTCAATAAGTGATTTTTTCCTCAAAACCCTGTTTTGAGGTAAAACAGAGTTTTTATTTTCTATGTGTAAAATTTTTATGTAATTTTAATTTTTCTATATGTAATAAGCTCAAAGCTACTACCCTTGGTCACCTTGCCAACTCCAGCCACTCCAAGCAAAAACACAAGCATCAATGCATCAGTTTATCAAATGATTAAGAAAAGTCAATTTCAATGGAAAAACAGAGTTCAAAACCAAAAGTGACTTTAACATTAGAAAAGTGGGTTTGAAATGAGTGAAAAATTAAAGTCCTTCATATTTAAAGTGAAAAAGGTCCTCTTGGTCATTTCATTGTGCAATTTTACTCTTGGAGAACAAAAATCGTGATTTCGGAGTCAAAGAGGCAAAAACCCTATTTTTCAAGGCAACTTGGCCTAGCGCTGTGCATCAAAGGCAGTGCGCTGCACATCAGGGGTAGAACTACAGTGTAATTTTGAATTGGCGCTACGCATCAGGAGGGCACTACACATTGGGCCTAGTGCGCTGCGTGTCAATCCAGTTTGGTCTAAATCATCCCAAATCATGCCATAACCCTCAAATTTGCTACATTTTCCCTCTACAAGTAAGTAACATCCTCCTAAGGTTGAATTTTAGGTTGAATTGGTGTTTTTCATAAATCTTGCATGTGAAAAATTAAACCCTAGTTTCTCTCCATTGTTTGCCATCCAATTATGCAATTTTCATCCCATCTTCACAAAAACATCATCAAACCCCTTTTCACTCTTTATTTACCCTAATACACTCCATTTATCCCATTTTCCCATATCCCACTCCCTAAAGAAATTATTTCCCTCACCAAACCCTAAATCCCTCACTAAACCCTAATTTCCCAAAATCATTCTCTTCACTCCCCAACTTCATTTCCTAAGAGTAAAATCTCTTCATACTCATCACTATTGTCCTCTTTCATCACCAATTTTCATCATACCTTCATCTCATCATTTTCCTAAGACAAGCACTATTGCAAGAAACAATGACTCAAGCTATGAGGGAGAAACACAAAGTGACAGTTCAAGAGACAGAAATGTATAGCCTAGGAGACCTCACAAGGGTGGGAAGATAATCAAAGAGGAGCCTATTAGCATTGTTTAACTTCTTGCTTGCCCTCTTGCCACCACTTGTTTCAGATACCAATCTTGCTTTGAGTTTTGTGAGCTAGTTGAGAGGGTTAAATATCATCATGAATTGGCTAGACAATTTGTCATCAACATGGAGGACAATATGTTACAACTTATTGGCATCAACTTCACTCTTTCACCAGCCATTATTGCAAAAGAAACTAGGATGCCAGATGTGGGGAAAAGATGGAACAAAAGACAAAACATCAGTAAACAAAACTATGAACCCTACATTAAAGCCAAATATCATAGTCAATTGGGCAGGGTGTTTCCTTTTAAGTTTTTGGAGGACCGGTATGTGCCATTAATGAAGCTCATCATTAAATACTTCACATGTGAGGGAAGGTTCTCCAGACTCTATGCTTATCATATCAGATTGCTTATGCATTTTACTAGGGTTAGAATGATGAGCATACCATACTTCATTTGCAAAAACATAGAGAGGATGACTGTAATTGCAAAGAAGAAACCATACCCACTGCAGCTCAATAGCATTTATCACTTTGCTGTCATCAAAATTATTGTTATGCACCAGCTGATTCATTTGGGAGTGCCATGGGAAACCTTCATTGCCCATGAGATTTTCAAGGGACCTCAAATGTTTTCCAAACCTCAAGAGGAAGATGGACCTTCCGGGCAACAAAGGGAGCATGAAAGCAAAACTGAAGAGGCTCACATTCCTGTGTTTATAACTTATGGAAGGGGACAAGAAGACTTTTTGCAACTGCCAAACCAGTATTATCACCACCAAGGGTGGAAGGGGTCTCGTTCTCTTCACCAAACAACAAGCAAATGTTATCTTCACCTGGGGTGAAAGGGGCTTTGCCTTATTCTTCAGCAGAGCAGGTACAGGACAAAGGAAAGAAGCCATTGCATGATGAAGGGCCTTTTGAAGGCCAATACAGGGATTTCATCTTGATTGAGGAAGAGGACACTGATTTGGGCTCCCAAAGCTCAAGCCTTAAGGATGAGATCATCAAGGAGAAAGACGTTGAGATCTAAAGCCTATCACTTGACCTTGAGAGAGCTAAATGGATCATTAATTACCTTGAGCAACAAAACAAGCAATTGGAGGACAAACAAACAATCATGGAGCTGTAAACCATCAGGGAAAACCAGCAAATGGAAAAAAGAAGGAAAGTCAAGTTGAATTCACTAGAGCAAGAAATAGAGGCTGACCGAGAATCATGGTTGGAAAGAGTGAATGTCCACCTTGAGAAGCTTCTTAACAAGGCTAATAAGGAGAAGAACATGTTGTGACACATGGCCTATCAATATTTGGCCCAAAACAAAATTTGTAAGACAAGAATAAGAAGCCTAAAAGCCAAGCTAGGGAGAGCCTTAAAGGCCAAAAAGGAGCAAGACAAACTTAGAATCTTGGATGAAGCTTCCTTGGCTCAGCTCAGCAATTGATAAGCTTGCCTCATGCCAATTTTGAAGAATTTTGGATAACTTTTCGTCATTTCCAAATTTTTAATTGCAATACATAGGAATTTCCCTCTGATGTGCAGTGCCACTGGCGTTGCGCATTGAGATGGTAAATAATTTTGAGGAATGGCTTAAATTTTTAGATTCTTCATGAAAAAATATTAAAACCCAAAAAATTTCATGAATTTTGGAGGAGATCTGGGTCACCTAAAGGGCAAAAGACACCTCAAAAATGCCCTCTCTGCCACTTTTTGGACCCACAGAAAGCAGTCTTGGGAGAAATAATTTGTGGAGGGGAAAATGGAAACCAAATTCACAAATTTTACTTGTCCTAGAAAGTGGATAGATAGACCTTTCCATCAAGCCATCTTGGAGAAATTTTGGTGAAGGGGAAGGCCTCCAAATTCAACTTGGAAAATGTGCTTCACGATCTATTTAGAATAATTTCCCCCCCAACAACTGACGAGTCAAGATATAGGTCATGGGATTGCATTCAAAAATCATTGTTGTTGTGCACAAAAGGATGTGGTGTTGAAAGTTCCGAACAGGCTAGATGGTAGCCAAAGCCAACTTCTTGACATGTGCATAACACATTTTAGTGTCGAGGAGATTCTGACTGAGGTAGTAAATTACATGTTCTTTGCCTTCATCATCGTCTTAGACCAAGACCATAGCAATGTTGCTAGAGGCTGTAGCTAGGTAAAGGAAGTAATCTTGATAATAGTCTGGAGAGTGCAATATAGTAGCATTTACGAGGACGGCCTTGAGATCATCAAAAGATTTTTGGGCCACCTTGTCCCAGACAAAGGGTGTTCCTTATTTTAGCAACCAGGTAAATATTGTGGCTAGCCTAGCATAGTTTGGTATAAAACAATGGAGAAAGTTGGCCTTTCCTTGGAGACTCTAGAGTTGGTGTAGTGAGGATGGAGGGGGTAAATTTACAATGGCCTCGAATTTTAGCAGATCCAGGCGAATACCATCCTTGGAAATGATGAAGCTGAGGAGTCATCCCGATTCTAAGCAAAAAACACATTTTGTGGGTTTAATTGAATGTTATAGTGTCTACAGCACAGAAACATCCACCGAAGATGGACTGGGTGATCTTGGTGCTTACAAGAATGAACGGGAAGGTCATCCAAGTAAGGCTGGACAATGTTGCGAATATCATGAAATGCATAGTACATTATCGTTGAAATGTGGCTCCAACATTTTTAAGGCTGAAAGGGAGCTTCTTGCATGCAAACATACCCCACGGATAGATAAAGGTTGTCTTTTCTTGATCATCTGGTGCAATGTTGATCTAGTTATAACCAGAAAAACCATCCATAAAGGAAAATATCTTGCTCTCGGCACATTCATTAATGATTTGTTCAATGAAGGGAGTAGGATAGTTATCATTAGGACATGCACGCTTGAGATCTCTATAATCAAGGCAAACGTGGATCGTGCCTTGTTTTTTAGTCACCAGGACAATATTGGGCACCTAGTCTATAAGGGGGATGGGATAGATGAACCCAGCTTTGAGAAGCTTTTCAACTTCACCCTTAATAGTGGC
>APFE030702276.1:2110-25717 GCA_000404065.3 Pinus taeda
CGATTGTGATAAAGGTGGCATCAGTATCTATGCAGAGGCCATACTAAGGAGGAAAAAGGTGTGTTTGCATATGTTTTCCTTTGTAAATGGTTTTATAAGGAAAATAGTGTCGTTAAAAGGTTTTATGGGTTAAATATGTGTGTAGAAAATGTTTAAAGAGCGAAGGTTACATTTATAAGTAATAAACGGGATAATGAAGGTTATGAGGAGGTAAATAGTCCCGATAAGAGGTCTATGCGGGGTGATTCAGCTCTGATATAAAGGAACTGATAAAAGAGGGCCTTATCCATTTGTGTTTGATGATTTGACTCCTTTTGAGAGTTAAATAACTGATACTAATGACTGGATGCATTTATATGCATACTATGGGTGTAAGCGGGGTAACCCTGCGTCATTTGTGGTATTAGAGCAGAAAAAAGAAGCTCCGTGTGAACATTTTTTTGAAAGAATTGAGAACAGAGTTCTGTGTAAAGGTGTTTATGCAGGCAAGAGGAAGGATCAAATTCTAATCTGATAGAAAGTAAGCACATAGAGGGGATGTGTAGCAAAGCATGCAGATGCAAGAGACAGACAACAATCCATTCAAGGTACAGGTGGAATGGTTAAACAAGATCATGCTGAGATCTTGAAGGTGAGGTGATATTTTCTATTTTGATTTGAGAATGTGTGTTTATACATTGATATGCAGGTGACAGCACAAGAAGGTGTGAAGGTTGCAGCAATCTAGAGCAAGGAGTGCTCAATTGGTTCCAAAGGAAAGAACCAGAGAGATGCTAAAAGACTGAGCTCAAAAGAGAGAATCTTAGTTAGGCATATGTAGAAACAAGGAGACTTGTTACTACAAAGGTATTGTTGTAGCTCACAAAGGTAATTCCACAAAGGATGTGGGTAGAATTACCAAGGTAATGAAGGAAGTTGGTACGACTTTCTAAGCGAAAAAAGAGGTGGTCAGAACCAAGTATTTCCTTGTGATTGAAATACAGGAAGACAGTTGTGTTCTTGAGAAGTGCAGATGTGTTAAAGCCTAGAAGGAGTAGAGAGAAGTGCCCAAAAGAGGTTCCAGAGACAGAAAACCAAGGGCTTGCCAAAATACCAAATATAGAGGAAAGCTTGGTGAGGTAATTTGCAACAAGGAGGACTTGTTGTTGTAGAGGCTTTAATGCAACTCATAGTGAGTGAGTGACGAGCTCATGAAGAGAGGGGAGAAAAATATGGCTATTGATAGTCATAGTAGAGGTTCTAAGGAAGACCACTGCAGAAGAAAGATGAAGAGAGAGGATACCAAGGCAAATGGCAAGAGGATGAGTGAAGAGGAAATTGACAAGGAGATTGTAGAGTTAAAAGAACAACTTGATGCATTAAGGAGGATACTCGAGGAAAGGCAGAGACAAGATTGGGTATTAAGGAAGAATCCAGTGGAATGGCATGAGATGCAGAGAAGGCTACAAAATAAGCAAGTAAAGTGGGTAAGCGAAAAACTCAAGGAAGCTAAGTTGGAAATGGAAATGGAAAAGTCCATTTGTGAACTAGAACAAGGAGAAATTTTGGGAGAGAGTGAAGATGAAGACTTGAAGACTAAAACTTCAAGTGAGGCCAAAGCGTCACATGGTTTTAAATCTGATAGTTTTTTTATGTTTGCAGGTGAAACATGTAAAAAAGGACAATTTGTTGATATTGTCATAAAGGAGGAAGAAGACAAGCAGAATATAAATTATGTTCTGGAAGAAGATTAGATAGATAAGTCTCATATACAGTTGGGGGAAAATATCAAGCAACCAAGTGAAGGGCTTGAGGAGATTGAATAAGAGACCATCAAAGAATTTCTGAATCATATGAAGGATTTGGAACAACAAGGAGATATGATGGTTGAAACATCAAGTGGGACCATAGGCTCTTATGTTTCTAAGATTGATAGTTTGTCTATGGATGCAAAACAAATGTAGAAGAATGTTAATGTAGATGGTGAGACAAGGATAGCTCTTGTGGAAGATAAACAACAAGAGACTGAAGGAAAACTTGAAGAAGAGACTATGCTAGCTAAAAACATAGTAAAGGATCATCATTTCACCATGATGATAGACACGGTGGAAATAGCCATGGAAGCTATTGAGATAGTCAGTAAGAAAGAAGGACATCTACTAAAAGATGTTAAGAAGGAATAAGTCTACGCAAAATACTTAGCAAAGGGAGAAAGAACACTAATAAAGGAGTGTTTTGTAGAGGATGACCAATCTTTTGAAGCTGTCAGACGTGTGGGGAAGTATCTTTCAGGAGATAAAAACTATGAAGTGAAGGAGGATGGAGAATATCTCTTAAATGAGAGAAGCAGTGATTTATTACAGGAGAAAGAACTTAATAATGCCTTGATATTTCAAACTGTGACAACACAGGAACAAGTTCTTGTGAAAGAAGGAGATGCAGTTAAGTTTGAAGAGCTCATATGTGAAGCAACAGTTGAGATTATTGAATCTTATGATTTCCAAACTAATAATTTGTGTATAAATGCAGGAAACATAAGTGATGATGAAACACTTGTGAAGTGTCACAAATAAATTTCATTGCTGGAATATTTGCTGGAAAATTCAAAGTGTGATAGTGTGATTGCAGAAGAAGAAGTTCACTACAGTGAATAAGAGAAGGAAGACATCATTAGAGCAGATGCTGTGGAGGAGAGACTAGTGGACATTGTCATCAATTCTTTTAAGAATTCAAATTAGCATACTGATTTGCTGACAGAGGAGAAATAAATAGAGCAACAAGTTGAATTGTTTCCAAAGGAAGATAAAGCACAAAATCCTTATGTTTTTAATTTTAAGAAGTGTTTTTTGAGTGCAGGTTTTGTTGCAGATGTTGAAGGAAATTCGACACAGATGAGCAACCAAATAAATATGAGAGAAGAAGGTCTTGTGGAAGTATTTAATCCATGGAGAAAAAATTCAAAATTACTGGAAAGAATGCTAGAAAATCATGATTCGGTGCAAGATGGTAAGGATGAAAGGGAGGTAGTAAGCAAAGAAAAAGTTGGAGCAAGCAGAACAAAAGAAGAAGAAAAAGTAAACCAACAGCTACAAAGTGAAAGTAACCAACAACATCTTAAAGAATTAGTGGACAGTGGTAACAACTTGAAGGAAAGAGGAAGAGGCATAAGTAAATGCCAGAGCATGGACCAGCCCAAAGATGTGCTCGAAAAAGAAATTGAAGAAATGTGGCAATTGATGATGAAGTCGTCCAAATGGAGGAAAATGGTAGCAACAGGAAGCATGATTAATCAAAGTTTCAACTTGATTGAAAAGAAGAAGAAGATCGAGCAAAAGACAACAGAAGTGTAGTAGCAGTAAAGGAAGAAGACATTTGAGCAGTTACAAAACAAAGTATCAGATGCAGGAAGACAAAGATCAGAAGACACACGATCAGTAGATCATGAATATTTTCTACTTTTGGAGTATGATGCAGGAGCATTCAACCCAAGAGAAAATCATTGTAATTAAGTAGGCATAGGAAGGTAATGTGTTTTAGGGAATTTAGATTCCTAAGTGATGAATTAATGTAATATTAGGCTTTTGGGTTCATAGAATAAGAATTAATTAGATAGTGAGGGGAACTTGTAAATGCTCTCGAATTAAAGGAGAATATGAGTGGTGAATAAATGACAAGAGTTAGAAGTCAAATAGGACTCTTAAAGAAGTCTCATGATTCGAGGAATGAGAGAGAGATTTTAGGAATTAATTGAAGTAGAAGTGGATAGAGAACATTTTGGAGTCGGTTCAGTAGATCTAGGACTTGAACAAGAATTAGTTCAATAAAACTTTCTAGCATAAATGTAAGCCTACAGGTAGAGTAGGAGAGAGGCCACTGATAGCAAAAGATCAGGCCAGAAGATAGAGAGTCTCATTATGTAATCAAATTTTTATATGTTTATATACAAAGGAATTCGATTTTGAATGTGCAAATGTGTGAATCGAGTGTTTTGTGATTGATTATTGTGTGAACTCATAGGTTCTGTAACAGAGGTTGCAAGCAGAGTTGAGGCGAAGTACAGAGGAGAAGGCCAAACCAGAGGTTCATAATGGATCTTTAAATCCATTCAAAAGATCAAGTAAAGTCCAGTGTCAGTGATAAAAATCACAGAAGTCAAGCTTAGGGGGGGAGTTGCAGCAGAAGAGCAAGGGGGAATAAACTTTGAAGAAGCCCAAAAAAGCTAGAGAAACCATTGAAAATGGCATAAAAACATAAGTAACAGAGTATCAGAGGAGTAAGCGTCATTACGCAGTAATCGTTAGAACTCATAGATCAACGACCAGGATTAAATCACAGGAGTGGAAGAATCAAGATCGCATCGCAATATTTCAAAGGGAAGAAGTGAAGTGCAATTGCAACATGTAATGGATAGCCAGACCCAAAACCTTATCGAATGTAGCCTAAAATCCCATCAGGTCCAAAACTTATTTCGGATCAGAGTTTTAAAGTTGGGGAGTCAAGTATAAAGATTAAACGATAACTGCTACGCGATAGCGATAAATCGACGATCGGAGATCAGGACGATTGGAGTTTGGAGGAGAGTGTTGTTGAGAGGGAAGCAAAAGATGGACCCGACGATAATTATATATGCGGGTATATAGAATTTGAAATACTCTATATGTGCTCGAAGTGAGATTTCAATGTATTTCCATGTATTTGCAATAGATGTGTTGCTGATCCTTTTAGGGCTAAAACATATATTATCATTCTGATAGTCACATATCGGAGGGGAAGGAGTGATGATATATATATATATATATATATATATATATATATATATTATATATATATATTTGGTGTGTCGTAGAGGACCGATACCTGATTGCGATAAAGGTGGCAATAGTATCTGTCCAGAGGCCGTATCTAGGAGGAAAAAGGTGTGTTTTTGTACGTTTTCCTTTGTAAATGGTTTTATAAGGAAAATAACGCCGATAAAAGGTTTTGTGGGTTAAATATATGTGTAGCCAATGTTTACATAGGGAAGGCTACATATATAAGTAATAACAGGGATAATGAAGGTTATGAGGACATAAATAGTCCCAATACGAGGTCTAAGAGGGCTGATTGAGTTTCAATATAAAGGAACTGATAAAAGAGGGCCTTAACCATTTGTGGTTGATGATTTGACTCCTTTAAGAGTTAAATACCTGGAACTAATAAGTGGATTTATTTATATGCATACTGTGAGTGTAAGCGAGGGTAACCCTGCGTCTAACTCTTACACTTGTTAATATTTATAGTTTATTTTATTATTATAATTTTGCTACGATCATTTATAACTTCATAATTAACACTTTATAGCTAATTAATTAATATCTATGAAGTATTTTTTATACTTACTTTCATATTTTTATTGTTAATTGTTAATGCTTTGCAAAAATAATTTTTCTTTAATTTTCATTTTAGGGAGTCGCTGCTATAATGGTTGAAATCAAAATAACCAATTTCAAAAGTCGAATGGCTGAAAAGTGTGTTTTGGCATTGAATAAAGTCGTAGAGTTAATACTTTGTTGGGCATTTCTTGTGTTCAACTACTATTATTTATAGGTTCATAATTAATTCCAAATATCTAATTAATTAAGAGTCATTAGTTATTATTTATATAGGTTCATATCTAACTCTAGATATCTAGCTAATAGTTATTGTTTTTGCTTTCATTTATATGTTTATTGTTAATTGTTTGTGTAAATATATTTTTTTTTATTTTGATTGTGGAAATGAAATGTTAGAATGATGGAAATATAAATAAAATATAAATAACCAATTTCAAAATAAAAAAGCGATTAAGTTTTTAATAATTTGAATATATAATTTTATTTATGTTTACGAAATTAAAAACCATCATAAAGAAATTATTTTTAACTTCAACTATAAGCATAATAAACCATAAAATATCATTGGTATCAGTAGTAATGAAAAATTGATTGTTTCTTTACACTCTGGTATAACCATTCATTCATATTGTGGAATTAAGTTTTCAATAATTTAAATATATAATTTAGAGTTGGATAACTTTTTTAATACTTCGAATATGTAGTTTTATTTATTTTATCGAAATTGAAAATAATTAATCTTTTAATAATTTAAATATATGGTTATATTCATGTTTTTGAAATTAAAAAACATCATGAAGGAACGATTTCTCATGTAACATAACAATAATAACGGATAAGATAGAGGGAGAAGTTGATTGTGTGGAGAAATGTGTTTTCTTTATACTACGGCACAATCATTTTCTCTTTCTGCAATTAAATTTTTAAGAATTTGAATATATAGTTTAACACTCAATTGAGTTAAGATAAGGTTTTTAATTAAATTTTTAAGAATTTGAATATATAGTTTAACACTCAATTGAGTTAAGATAAGGTTTTTAATAATTTGAATATATATTAGTGCACAACCATTTGCTCTTTGTGCAATAAATTTTTTAAGAATTTGTATATATATTTTAGCACCGGATTGAATTAGGATAAAGTTTTTACTAATTTGAATATATATTTTTCAATTGCAATGTGCTGCAAACCAGTTTGTAGAATATTTGTGTTCCAAAGTAATAGATTTTTGGAGGCTTTTAATTGTCAATATGTCTGAAACTAGTTTTGCATAGAATTGTAATGTGCAGAATCACTAGTTTTGCATAGAATTGTAATGTGCAGAATCGAGTTTGCAAAGTTCCCTTTTCTAACAGTGTTCGAAACTTTGCACCCGCTTCAGCCTCCTCTCACCAACCCCTTTCACATTTCCCATTTCAGCAGCATTGGGAAGAGCAGCAGTGTCAGTGTAAGAGCACTCACCAAAGGGTTAGAGAATAAGATTTTTTTTTAAATGGATTGTGATAGATTAATAAATATTGAAAATAAAAGTTTCTCCATAAATCCCATCAAAATTCGCCTGCCGAATCCAAAATTGAGAACTTTAATTAAAAGTTAAAAAACATAACCCATTATACAAAATCAATGCACTTTCACTACAAAATTAATGCTATCAAATGAACCTACATAAGTTAAATAAAGTTAAATATTAAAATTACACCTCAAGCAATATTCGCAATATTAGGCCACCTCAATGCTCTCTTAAAAATATTTTTTTACTGCAATTTTTATCCTAGTGATTTGATATACAAGATCGATTTATTTGTAAAATAACACACTTCAGTAGAAACGAACATTTAAAACTTAAATATCATTTCCATTTTACCAGAATAGTTGCAACAATCATATTTTAATGGATTTTGAAAGTAAAGATATACAACGAAAAACGCAGTGAATTATACGAAATGACGAAGATGAAGAGCGAGGATATATAAATATGGAAATTTTGGTTGAGTAATATACCCTTCCAATTCGTCGCCTCAATAGCATTTGTAATATGTACGTGTGAAAAAGATACTTGCAATAAAAAGTATTTCATTTCTGAAAACTTGTGAAAAGCACAAGATTAACTAAAAAGTAATTCAATATAGTATATGCGCATCTTTCTTCGAGGGGCAGAAGCTGGGTTTAACGGATTATCCAAAGTTACGCTCACAAGCAGTAACCTACAGACATAATACACTAAGTGGAGGCATGAACGCCGTGTCATGTATATACTCTCGGTGGTTTAGCTTGTGGCAAGCGTGGTGTTTAGATCTTTCGATGTTTACAAGTGAACTTCTGGGGAACTAGGGTTCGTAACAGAGGCGTTTCAATGGGGTTTGGTTATGTCTAATTCCTATACAACTATTCAGAAGCATTCTATCCTATTAGCCAATCCCTTTGAGGAAAATAAAAATTGACCAGTACACAATTATTCAGAAACATAATTTCGTCTTAGTCCATACCATTGAGAGAAAAATCTTGAATTTTTTACTAAAGATCAGACTGGTGGTATATAATCCATTCAGAATTCGAATGAACTTCCACTAATAAATCTTTTGATAGAAGGTATAATTAGAACATCTATCTATATAGACTGAATCTTTAGGGAGATAACTCGAGGTAATCCATTATATACTTTAATGAAGTTCCCCAAGAAAATTTTGATGCAAAGAATAACTAGAGCAGAGATCTATTTCTAACCAAATAATATATTTTGAAATTAATAGCAATACTTCTTCCAACATCAAAAGTAGGTCGAGCATAACCCATAATACATACAATCTTAACGCCATCCAAAATTTCAATGAATCCGGAGGGCTAAACCATTTGTGGAATGTGCAATTATAAACAATATATGTGATTTCTATTCCAAATGACAGACGATATTATGAGTCACTTTATACTACATTTACTAATAGTAGAATTAAGTTCCCTATAAGACCTAACACAATCTTAGGATCTAATAACTCGAAGCTTACTTGCAGATAGACAGAAAATGCCATCGATCTCCCATCTTATTGAAATCATCCAACAAATACATAATAAAATCGACGAAAATTATTTATATGGGGGCAGATCGAACATATGGTAAACGTGCTTACCATTAATTAGAAAATTTGACGATGCGGCCCTCAAAACCCGCTGCTGATATACGATATTTTTTCTTTACTACTCTCTTCTGCGACCGACGATTTTTGCTGTATCGCCTATTTGATAATCCTTTCTCAGCCATCTGGGAATGTTTGCGCAGGATTCGAAGATGACACTGGCCTTTGTGGGTTGAAACAAGAAGGAAATTAGCTGAGTGTCGGCGTTGGTAGCATATTGCCACATAATGATTAAATAACCCTAACAAACGGTCCCTCGGCCACACAAATTGATGGGAAAATTAGAAAATGAGGTAAAGTTGTATCCCTGGAATAAATTGGTCTCGCATAAATAAGAATCTTGGCAATTTGATACTGTGTGCGATGTCCTCTTTTGGACTACCCACCGACAATAATGCGTGGCTTTTCGGGCCTGGTAACATTAGGGTTTGAGAGCATCTTCTCGAACCTAGGGTTCAATAATAATCCTTTTTTTCCGCTTTATTCCATTCGTGGTCGACCAACGAGTATCATGACGCATTTATCAACATAAACAAAGCCAATCAAGTGTGGAGATTCTCCATGCCATCAGTATGATGAGACAGGCGTTTCTTTTTCCGTAGAATGCGGTGGTTAATCAATCCTTCCATTTGTGCTTTTCATGATGTTTTTGATAAAGTTATTTATAATTAAGAGGTAAACTCTTAGAAACTATAAAGGTATTTATAATTAAGAGGTAAACTATAAATTTGTTTATATTAACAAATGATCTTAAGTATTTGTTAAGTGATAGTTCTTAAAAATATTGCTAATGTTTATAGAAGGAAAGGTACAAATGCGTACAAATAGTTTGCCAACAAGATGCAAGGAGAGTATTTACGGTGGTGGTGACTCATTATATGGGCTTTTGGTCTCGTCATGGTTAATAATATTCTTCCCTTTTAGTAGTGACTTATTTTTTTAGTGGAATAACAGTAACCTATTAGTGACTTTTATTTTTTATTTAGTGGAATAACCGTAGCAATGAAGGATGGAGAAATATTGGACAATTTTAAAAGGTCAGGGATGAGGGAAAATAACAGGTAATTTTAAAAGAACAAAGCAGTAATAAGAGGTGTCTTTGCTTAAAAAAGATTTAAGAGCTTAAAGTAAAAGTGAAGTTTGGAGGTATTTTTTTTGGAAAAATCTAAATTAAAGGTCGACAGGGTGGGGTTGGAGTTATTTGCTTTTTTGATAAATCAGAAATATTGGTGATAAAGGTGGATATAGAAGGTTATTTCAATAAGGTGATTTGACAATGTTATTTTTTTTTTAAATTAATATATATATATATATATATATATATATATATATATATATATTTTCAAAAAATAATTATAATATATTAAATTGTGAAATACAATTTGTTTTTATTACATATGTTGCATGCGATGTATAAAGTATTTAGTTTTTTATTATAATTGTAGTATGTATATTAATTTAAAAAAATACAACTACTTTATAGTTTAACATTAATATTTTTTTATAATATATAAATTTTCTTTATTTAAAATTTAATTCGTTCAATTTCTAGAAGTTTTATTTTGTAATTATTATTATTTGTGCAATTGACAAGATATAGGATATAAGGTATTCAATTTTTCAATGATTTGCTATTAGTTTTTCTTCGACTAAAAAAATTTAAAATCTATCCAAAGTTTAACATTATGAAATAAAATTTATTTTTTGAATAAAATTTATTTCTATTTATCTCAAATATGATTGGTTGAAATGTCTCCCCTCTTTTATTGTAATGGTGGCAAGAATTTACTTTTGGGTACAATAAATATAAACAATTTGAAAGATAACAACATATATTAATTAGTATGTACCTTAAACACAAATGGTTTGCAATTAAATTCAAAAATTCCATTTTCTTATTGCTATAAAGTATTGAATAGACAATTTTTATGGGTTTTATGTTTTAATTTACAGAAAATAATTTAAAAACTATAAATTTGAAAAAAAATGTAAAAATGACATGTATACAATTTGTACAACTCTCATTATATCAATCTATACTCTAATAACATGACATGTGTACTATAATATGATATAATATGGACATTATATGAAATAATTATTAACTTGTTATCAATCTCTTCAATGTCAATTTATATATATTATATATATATATATATATATATAACTAACTTTTATTTAAAAAACACATTTAGTTATATTAAAAAATAAAAAAATGTTAAACAAATATTTATATAATTATTTTACAATATTTTATAATTTATTATTATTTAGAATACATACAACACATCATAGTTAAACTAAACCATAAAAAATATTAACTATACAACATTATTTATATATGAACTATCATATAATTTATTTAAAATTTAATTCATTCCGTCTTCATAAATCTTATTCACTAATTATTTAAATAGGGACATACCGTATAATTCACAGTCCATATTTCAATGATGTGTACGCCCAACACAAATGCTTTGGCTTTTGACATTATTTTGCAATTGTTTTATTACTATCCAAGTAATCAAGGTATCCATATACGTGAGCAAGGAGAGACATGGGATTGTTTGTCGCTGGCCATTTGCAACGTGAACTGCTTTAACTTCTCAAGTCTTTCAATGCGTCCTGCGGTCATCTGAACTCTCATGTTATCTCCCTTATGTGTACGTCAACAGAGTACGCAAATAGTTTGGGTTTTGATAATAGGTTGCAGCAGGATTTTATGTTATTGATAAATGTTTAAAATAATAAAAATGTTAACAAAGAGAATTAAAAAAAGTAAAAGTTTAGTATCATTGAATATAACTAATTTGTTTATGGGCATTAAATGATCTGGGATTTCAATGATCTGGCATTGTAGATGTTTATTAAACAAATTATTCAAAAGTATATACCTCTCTTAGTCATTTAATAAACGACATATTTGTTTCCCTTCAAAAATTAGTGTTGTGCAATATACTAAACGAACAAACTACCAAGAAATAAGAGAGTTCAAAGATTGGTGTTGTACAATGAACCTACCAGGAAAACGAACTATTCGGAAACATGAGTTTTAAAAAATACGATAATCTTACACTTGTAAGCCGAGTACGAAATATGAGAGTTCAAAGATTGGTGTTGTACAATGTACCTACCATAGGAAATATGAGTATTAAAAAATATGATAATCTTACACTCGTAAATTATTAGAAAATATGATTAATAAGTCTTTAATAAATTTTGAATAGGGCATTATATGACGGATGTAATGGACATTGACATTTGAATTTGTTATTGGATATGGTATGAGAGTTATTTAGTTAGACAAAGTGGACTATTAAATTTAATGAAAGTATTTAGTAAAATTTTAGTAATTATTTATTTAAATTATAATATTACTGGAAAATATTAATATATTTAGGAGTATTTTCTAATTTTTTATTTTCACGTTAAATACACGTGAAGCTATTATCATATTAATTTTGAGAATTTCAAATTATTTTGGATTGTTTTTTAGCTTTTTCTTATTATTTTTGTTTTATGATATAAATTATAATCAGTTTATAAATTAAATAATAAATAAATATATAAATTGGTTTTATATATCTTTACAACGTTAAAATTGAAGATCATGGAATGATTAGCTTCTTTTTAGGTTTATAAAAATAATATTTTGAAATATTTATTTTTTATTAAAAAAATATATAAAACATGATCATAGATTTTGACTGTATAATTAATTATAACTTTCTTTTTTCTAATTTTTTGTTTTCCAAATTTATTTTTTTCTTCATGTTTTAGTTTCATGTTTTTACATGCACTTATATATAGGTTTCTATTTTGTCAAATATTCACAATTCTTCTTACTTTAATTTAGCTATATTTAAAGTAAGCACTACTATGTAGCTTCTTAAATTTTAAAAATATGTTTGATTTAAAAAAATGTTTATAAATGTATTATTTTTAAGGTATAATTTAAAACATATTTAATTCACATATATCAGTTATAAGTAAATAAGATTTTAAATTTTTACTTAATTAAAAAGGTTATTTAAATTTTAAAACATCACTTCAACAACACCTTGTCAAATATTAACATCGTTTACCATATGATTGTAGTCATTTGGATAACTTTAGATATTATATATATATATATATTTAAATTAAATTCTATTACCTTAGAAAACTAGGTTACATTAGGAAATTAGAGATGAACAAAATATTCTTCGACTGGAAATATTTAGAGGTTTTCTTTTATCCCCTTTTTCCTACTAACATCTACCCACCCTATAGAATTATCAAATACAACTTAGAATCAAGTCAAATTCTCCTTTTCTTGCAAAAACTCCATTGCTATCGGCTATGTAGAGCATGGGGTCTCTTTTTGACTATGTGAATGGTCAGACTCGTGTGAGAGCTTTAGCCCGCTAGTTGCAAACATAGTTAAGGCCAAAAATCCTACATTTAATTTTGTTGGGGGGGTTCTCCTCAACAGAGGGATGAGGCAAAACCATAGGGCATTACACTTGACCTTGAGAAGTTGAGGTTTCATTATTTATATTTTACTACTACGAGCAGTTTTGCATGTGTTTTCACGTGTTCTTTAAGATGGATGATGTCTTCTACTTCCTCTAGGAACAAATGGGTTTTCTCTTTTCTTGGGAATCAGAAAGCTCTTCCAACGAAGGGTATGAATTCTAAAGATGCCCTAGTTGTAGAAAAATTCTACATCTAAAAGTAGTGTTTTCATAGTGCAGTGGCTAAAGATACTCCTTCCCATCCCCTTTAAGACTTATTTTGTCTGAAGTCCTCACATTAATCTAGTTCCATGCAAATGCAGATGAATGAAATCAACCCATTTCTCAATCTTTCACTATCGATTTTGACAAAACAATTAAGTGTGTTTCCTATAGCTTTAAGAAGGTATGACTAAATCCAATGAAGGAGAAAGTTTTGAAGCCTTTTATATATTTTGTTAAATTTAGATAATAATGTAAAAATTAAATATCACATTCTCTAGTTGAAAAAATCACTAACATTTAAAATAGACCAAATAATAGGTCAAACCCTCACTCCATATGATTTTCCCTCCTTATGAGGCCATCAATCCCTTAAAAATCAACTTGACAATAGTGCGTAAGTCCATCATTTTTGGATGATCTGACCTTTCACTACAAAGAAAACTTAAAGATAGTGAATGCTTTTTCCTCCTAATGTAGCCTCCTATTTTGAACAAGGAGAGCCATATTTACACAATAAATTCAAAGAACTGGAACTAAGGATTACTCCATCACTTTCTTAAACAAGTTTTGAAATAGATAATTTGTTGATCCAAATGATTTTATTCAGACTTAACAGTTTTATTTGTTGTCTCATTAAATATTTTCTTCAATATCCCTTGATTTCACGCTCTCTTTGTGTGCAGGATTTGGATACAAATTAGAATGGGGTCAAATAACTTCATTCATTGGTTCATTTATTCTAGATTATTTCACCAGTGGAGTTCCGGTTAATATGTTTAATAAACCACCAATTAAATTGGCATTTGCACCAAAAGGGTGCAAAGGCATGCTGATAGAAGTATAGATTAATATAGAGTAACGCAATGGTAGCACTCCAGGAAGGAAGAATGTGGGTGTGGAGGGCATGAAGAATCAAGAGGTGAGGGGTGGAGAGAACAATACCAACAAGTTGAAGGCTTGAGATATTCTCTATCCATTCTTGATCAAGATCAAAAGGAAGAATAAGATCCCTTGCGCTACACCTTTCTAGCACATTGGAAAAGAAAGAGTGTTTGAATAACAATATCTTTGTACAAAATTGTGATTATTCTTTCTTGAGAAATTGTATTTAAGAAGTAATGGTTAGATTGTGAAAAGTAAGAATAAACAAGAAAGAGAGAAAATTCCTATATAGTAGGACAAAAGACAACTAAATCGAAATTGGTTTGATTAAATAATAGTAAAAAAAAACATTGTCTGAAAGTTGGGTTAGTTCTTGGGCCAAGACGACACTGCCAACCACCTGTGAATAGTCCCTGCCTTGATAGATAATGATGAAGCATTATTATAATAGACAACATTTATCATTGAAAGGTAGCAGATGCTTTGAACTTAAGAGATCATAAACTATACATTAAATCATATAATAGTATTACTAAGAGAAATGTACTACAAGTTAAGAAGATGAGCATAGACGTGATGTATACATATACATAGAAGCATTACTTCATGAAAGAATGAATTTATGTCAACATATTCTTGATAATTTTTATTTAATAGAGAAATGCCAAATTCTTGATAAAAAGGTGTGGCGGACTAGTGGGACCCTATGCCTGGCATTTCTAGAATTGATTTAAAGGCCTGAGAGCACTAGATCATCTCATCTCAACCCCATTCTATTTAAAGGTAGGTCAGTGGTGAGATCCATATGATCTCATCACGTTACAAATGATTTTATTTTCTTGCCTCTGCTCATTTACTGTAATTCAATTCTATAAGTTTTGGTCCAATTTTGTAAACTTTTGATCTCAGCCTATGTATATTTCTTTCCCACAATGAATATATTTCACTACTGCTTTATTATTAAAAATTGTTAGTGCCCCTTCGTGTTGCTCAATGTAGCTTTCTTTTGCTCTAAGGATTAGGCAAAGAATCTAGCTATGGGTACATCGGATTCTGAGGGTAGGCGAGAGTCGAGCTTCGATGGTGGTATTAATGATAGGGCAAGGAGTTCTTCGGATTCCAGTTTTAGGAGAAGATTGGTGGATTGGGCCATTGATTACATGGGAAGATCAGATTGAAGCCACTGCGATAGTGGCAATGCACAACTTGTGGAAGTTACCCTTGGTGTCCATGATGATTCCATTATGCTCCACAGTGTTGCAACATTACCCCCACCAACATTGCTACAAATGATGGAGAGATGATTTTGGTTGAGGCCACTGGACTGGTCTCAAAGACCTCCACTTGGAGCTCCACCTCATTTAGGACGATCACAACTAGTAGGTTGAACCAATTCTCGCAGAAGCTCAAGTTTGAGGCCTCTACTTGTTTTTATCTATTCCTTCAACCTAAATATTAACAAATTATTTCCTGAAGGAAAAACACTGAATGTATCTAACATATTTCCATGTAAAGAAAAACCATGGAGCTAAAAGTGCAAATGAGTAGTAACAACACAGAAATAGAGGAGTCAGTTACCTTCCTAACTCCTTCATTCTTCCTGATCATCTAACCTAACCCTAGCACTCGTACCATGGGATCTCATGATGCCTTGAAGAATTAGTACTAAGGTTAAAGCAAAAGGGGCTACGGGTTGTAAAGGAAGGTGAAATGGTGAAGGTGGAACTGTTGATATTTGGGACACATATTGAGGTCGAAAAATTTCAACAGTATCAGCAAGAGAAACCTCATAGTAAAATTCCTATTGAAATGCCTATCGACATAATTATAGACATATTTATCATCATCAATCCCAGCAAAAATATGATTCTCTAACCGTTTCAGTTATAGTATCTTTTGAATTTATTATCATGGTGAATATCATATATGGGTGCTAGTTAATTCAATGCATTCATAGATTTGTTAGGAGAAAATATGAAACTATAAAAAAATGTCAATTAATGGAATTTAAAATTACTAATTCTTTGTATCTAATTGGCACCAAATTTTCGAAATTCACCACTTATGTATCTAAGTCATAACACTTAGTCCTAGTTTTAGAAAATATTTTTCTTTTGCACTATTAGCATGTAAGAAACAATTCTCTTGAAGTTAAGATTACATTCATACAAATGAATTTGATCTCTCTCCACCTAGAATCCCTTCCCTAGAAAATGTTAGCAAATTGAAGACTACAGATGGATTCTTCACACGCTTCATGATCTTGAAAGTCCATCATTTTTCATCCATGTTGCACCATCTTCTTGGATGGCCTTTATATAAATCCATGTCAATAACCACATATTGAGTCGTTGATGTTGGCAAAAAACATGCTAATTAATTATAGAATACCTTTGAATGAAAATGTTAATTTGACCATGTAAGGGATTCAACAAGAAAAATCTCCTTCATCTATTTGGGAGTTCAATCCAGTCATCAGTGCCCACGTTACAATTTATGTCTCTCTAAGCGACCTAAACGATGCACACAGGTAGGCTTGTAACATTCTTGTTATGATTTTTGTGTCTCTCTAAGAGGCGTTTGGCTATATCTAAGGGCTAGAAGCACTAGTGAGGCAAGGCTTATTCCGTCAATATGTTTAGGCTTCTCGAGGGCATTGCCACCTTTAGGTTTGATCTCATGACCTCCGTCATCACTGCAAGCTTCGAGTTCAAACTGGGAACCTTCTTCATCGCTGACGGCTTTGAGTTTGATCTCCTGATATTCTTTTTAGGTTTTAACCCCATATAGAGAATTACCTACATACTAATTCTAAGAACAGAAAATAAACAATGGCGATAGCATAACACATAAAGCAAATATACTCCAATATTTTCCCTTGGATCTCAAAACCGGGACTACCAGATTGATTTTTCATTATATTCCTTTGAATATTACAATACATATATATACATGTAGAAGCATTCGTAAACCCCAATCCATTAACCCTAGATTAGAAAATAAACATGGTTCCCTTGACCGGATCTACAAAATACCATGGACCCAAAACCATTGCACCCAAAACCATGTGTGAAATCCTTGCATAAAAACATAGGTAGGTTTGCCCACCTAATATATGTCTGAGCGTGGGCTAGTCGTTGAAAGACTATAACACAACCCAACATTCTCCCACTTTTTTTTTCTTTCCATATGGGGCCAAAGGAGAGCTTAGTCATAGATCCAACCCTACAATGCCCATTCTTTCTCTACACCAAGAGAACTTCTCAGTGCTCGCAGAATTTTTCAATGCATCTACACTTTCTTCAAAATGTCCACCTTTACCAGCAACACCTTTTTGTATTCTACCATATTCCTCACAAGGTAATGATAATTAGGGCTCTTGCCAAGAAAGTTTCACTTTGGCTGTCACAGTCTATCCTTATAGCTCACTATGCTAAGCCCGTACTTGAACATAATCTCTGCAACCAAACTAGTTCCTTTCTTGCATGAGTGGCTTCCATGTATTCTGCCTCTATAGTTGAAAGTGACACTATAGATTGTCTCTTACTCATCCAACTGACTACTCCTCCAAATAGGTTAAACACATATCCACTTGTAGATCTAATATGATCCAGATCTCTAGCCTAGTGAGCATCAACAAAGCCACAGATGTCCAGAAAAATGTCTAATCGTGGTCTTCCTTGGTAGCACAAACCATAATCACTAGTGCCACACAAATATCTAAAAACCCACTTCACTGTTGTCCAATGCTTTTCACTAGTTTCGACATAAACCTGCTTAATACTCCCACTACATGTGCAATGTCTGGTCTAGTACAGACCATTGCATACATCAAGCTACTGATTACACTTGCATATGGAACAAAGGGCATATCCTCTTCCTCTTCTTGTGTCTTGGGATATTGTTCAACAAATAACTTTATGGCTACAAGAATAAGAACCTTCACCGGTTTACTATCCAGTGTAATAAATATCTGCAATATTGTCTCAACACATTTCCTCTAGTTTAACCAGAGCTTCCTCTTTGCCCGATCTCATTTAATTTTCATGCCCAAAATATAGTTTGCAACACCAAGATATTTCATGTTCAATTTGGAGGACAATTGGGTCTTCAAATCCTGGATAACTTTTGTATGGGGTTGAAACCTACATTCTTCATCACTGCTTTGCTTTTTAACTGGTCCTACAAGCATTGATGAACAAAATGAGAATAAAAAATTGAAAGGGGCTACGGGTTGTAAAGGTAGGTGTAAAGGTGAATGTGGGACTATTGAGATTTAGGACATGTGTTGAGGATGACGAATCTCATCAGTATCACCAAGTGAAACCTAACAATAAAATTGCTACCAACATAAATAAAAAGATGACTAACAAATGGGAAAAATGAAATTTTTTTTCAGAACATAAAATAATGATACCTATATTATAGTAATTTTGTGTCCAAATATTTATTTAACCATACAATGATTAATTCTAGTCATAGCTGTTACCTTAATTATTGATATCAACTATTTGGATATTAACTAGTCTTAGAAAATGAGCTAAAAAATGAACTTTGTTTCATATTTCATATTTATTCAAATTACGAAAAACTTTGAAAAAATATTAACAAGATTTTAAACAAAAACAATTGATTTATGAAGAATCCAGTCAAAATTAATCTCAATTATTTATCAAACTAATACTACTCAACTTCATAACTAATTATGATTAACTAATTATTGACATATCTGTATTTATCAAGAATACAAAAATGTAAATTTGGTGATACTCCAATACACTAATATATGTATATTGGATCTTTACAAGAGATGAAAAATTCATGGTGCCCTAACTGATGATGTAGAGCTAATAGGTTGATGTTGTAGCATTGATTGGTTGATGACAAGTAGACAAAAAAGTTAAAATTGAACTTCAAAGTATGAAAATGAGTGCCAAAATTCATATGACATGTTTGATGCCACATGAGATGACACATTAGTATGCACCATGTTGTGACATGGTTGTTCATCAACTGATTAGGTGGCATGTTGACTTGGCATATCAGTAAATTAGGTTTCCATGAAGTGTTTTGTTATAGAAAAATTATGATGTTCTCACATTGAAACATTAAAAGAACTCACATATTGAAACGTTAACCATACTAGCTAAAATGACCCATTGGAATAATTGACATATCAGTGTATCAAGCATATCAATGTGCTAGCCATATTGATATTTCATCCAACTAGCTATATCAGAATATCAATGTCATGTATGGTTTGTAAGAAAAAATTGATATCATTGAAATACAAAGTATTACTGAGAGGGAGAATCAATCAATATTACTTAAATTTCATCCTTTTTCACTTAAAATAGAAGTGACACCACAACATCAATCATTAACACAATACATGAACACAAGAAATAATGTGTAAACCCAAATTGGAAAAAATGTTGTAATGTGTATTTAACTATATTCGATTTTTTACAATGTTATAAGAAACCATGTGTGAGGATACTAATCCTCTATAATCAACAACCTATAATGTTTTAGGCTTAAAATTTGAAAGAGGATGAGGACACCTATCCTCTGTAAATACCAATTTAAATTTGCTTAAGGTCCAACCTATTTCATATATGGCATCACTCCTCTTTTGCAATTTAATTTGATCTACCACTTTGTTGTTCACTTTTGTCAGGCCAGGGTAACTCCAGAATGACTGAGCGAGAGAAAACTGATTGTATTATTCATTAGGTAACATACATTTATATACATAAATGAAACGGATCATTTCATCTTCTGGATGACTATCCAGTTCACCCATCCGTTTCGGATTAGGTGTCAACATTCCCCCCCTTAATCTGAAGGGATGTTGGTGAGTCCAAGCATCGTTCTGAATCTTTCAAGCTTTTCTCTTCCAAGCGCTTTGGTGAAGATGTCTGCAAATTGCTCATTTGTGGAACAATGGCAGAGATGGATTGTTTTGGCCTCAACATGATGTCGGATCAAATGATATTTAGTATTGATATGCTTTGTACGATCATGAAACTTTGGGTTATTGGCCAACTTTATTGCAGAGGTGTTGTCAATCATGAGTGGAGTTGATTGTACTTGTTTCACCTGCAAATCTTAAAGAATTTTTCTGAGCCACACAATTTCTTTTGTTGCTTCAGCTGCTGCCACGTATTCTGCTTCTGTTGTGGAATCTGCTGGAACTGATTGTTTGCGTGATCTCCAAGAGACAGCTCCTGATCCAAGACTCATAGCATATCCTGAAGTAGATACTCCAGTTTCTTTGTCTCCATCGAAGTCTGAATCAGAGTATCCAATCAAGCTGAAGTTGTCTACCTGTGTATACTTGATTCCAAGGTCTTGAGTTCCCTTCAAGTACCTTAGAACTCTTTTTGCAGCAGACCAATGTCCCTCACAAGGCTTTTGCATAACCCTGGAGAGGATTCCAACAGCAAATGAAATGTCTGGTCTGGTAGTAGTGAGATAGATGAGACTTCCTATAAGCTGTCTGTACTTTGTTGCATCCTCAAATTCTTTTCCTTCAATAGATGTGAGCTTTAAGTTTTGTTCCATTGGAGTAGTAAGAGGATTTCACTTTGTCATGCCAAACCTGTTTAACAAATCTCTAATGTATTTCTTTTGAGAAAGAAATATGGACTTTGGATGTTGGGTTACTTCAATGCCAAGATATTAATGAATATAGCCCAAATCAGTCATTTCAAAACTTTTCCCCAATTCTTTCTTTATGGATGCAATATAGCTTTCATTGTTCCTTTTTATTAAAAGATCATCTACATTTACCACAAGATATACAATTGTTTTGCCAACTTTCTTGACAAATAAATTTGCATCATCAAGATCAAAATGATTGGAGTTGAGTTTCAGAAGATGCTCAGTTAGCTTTTCATACCAGGCTCGTGGTGCTTGTTTGAGGCCATACAAGGACTTCACAGGTTTGCATACTTTATGTTCATGTCCTTTCACAGCAAATCCTTCAGGCTGGGACATAAAAACATTTTCTTTTAGATCTTCATTCAAGAAGGCAGTTTTTACATCCATTTGATGGACTTTCCAACCGTTCTGAGCTGCCAGTGCAAAGAGTGTCCGGATGGTGGCCCATTTTGCTGTGGGAGCAAAAGTTTCCTCATAATCGACCCCTTCCTTCTGTGCAAAACCTTTTGCCACAAGCCTAGCTTTGTGCTTGTCAAGTGAGCCATCAGCTTTGTACTTGTTCTTGTAGACCCACTTGCAGCCAATTGGTTTGGTTCCAAATGGAGGATCAACCAGCTTCCAAGTGTCGTTCTTTATGAGGCATCATACTCCTTTTGCATCGCTTCTTTCCATTCATTATGAGAAGCAGCTTCTTTAAAGGAAGTTGGTTCAAAATCTGTAGACAAGTTCAATTCACAATCATAAGAAACATCCATATCAATAGGTGAATTAGAGTCATCTACATCACTCCATTTTGTCGGTTTGCATTTCTGGTTCCTGTTTTTCCAATTTCATCAGGATGAACACTTTCAAGTGTCTTTGTCAGCCACTTTGGGGGACCTTTCTGAGATGGTCCAGGCTGCTCTGTTGATTGAGTTGGGAGTGAATCAAGATTGAGTCTCCCAATTCTATCAATAACATCACTTAAAGCATCATCTGTTGTTGGATTTTCAGTCGGGGGAGAGTATTCTTCAGAAGAAGATTCCACATGTTGATCTAGTATAGGAATCCCCCCTTCAAGATGTGGAATCTGATTTTCAAATTCTTGAAATGATTTCATTTTGTGAATCTATCCAAGCGATCAAGTTGCCGCTCAACAACATTGTCAGATTTGGATGATTCAAGAAAAATTACATCTCTAGATATAACAAACTTTTTATTTTCTTCATCATAGAGGTGGTATGCTTTGGAGGTATTTGAATACCCCAAGAAAATGCACTTACGACTTCTAGCACCAAGTTTGTTTCTATGTACCTTTGGTATCAAAGCATAACAGGTGGAACCAAAAATCCTGAGATGTTTGACCGAAGGAACATGTCCATACCAGAATTCATAAGGAGTCTTGTTTCTTATAGCACTAGATGGACATCTATTCTTTATATATGCAGCACATAGAACAGCATCAGCCCAAAACATTATCTTTACATTTTTGAAAAAAAGCATGGATCGTACCATATTCAAAATTGTTCTGTTCATTCTTTCAGCTACACCATTATGTTGGGGATTATAAGGTATAGTTGTTTGATGTTTAATCCCATGTTGGCGAAGATATTGTTCAAATTCATTTGATGTATATTCTTTTCCATTATCAGTGCGAATAGACCCAATATGAGATTGTGCATCATTTTCAATCCATTTATGAAAATTCTTGAATGTTAGGAAAGCATCAGATTTGTTCTTCAATAAATAAACCCAACACATTCTGGTGTAGTCATCAATAAATGTCATGATATATTTATTTCCATTTGCAGAAGGAACAGGCATTGGACCACATAAATCTGAATGAATAAGTTCAAGCTTCCTATGTGCTCTTGAATGTGAGTCATGAAATGACTGTTTGCTATGCTTTCCTAGAATGCAAGCATCACATTGCTTAAGTTTTCTAGGAATTGTAGGCAAACCAGCCACACCGTTTTTCTTCAATAAACGGAGACTGTCATAGTTTAAATGTCCAAATCTAGCATGCCATAATAAACTTGATGGAAGTGTACCTTCTTCATGATGAGTAATATATGAGAAATGTTGTTTATGAGCAGATGTTCCTTGCAGTTTGAGAAGTCTTTCTTCTTCTGTTCCCCTCATGACAAGTGAGTGATCAGATGATTTTCTCACCTCAAGCTTGCCATCAAACATATGAATGGAGTGACCTTGCTGGCGGATGTGGACCAAGGACAGCAAGTTTCTCTTTAGTTGTGGGAGATATAAAACATGATCAAGAAGAAAGTCTGGGAGACCAGGCAGTTTAAGCCTGATTGTGCCAAGCCCTGATGGCTTGATTTTTGACTGATCTGCAAAGTAAACTACTCCATCAACATTGTCAGTGAAATCTTCAAAAATGTCTTTTCTATGAGTCATGTGACAGGTTGCTCCTGAATCAAGCAGCCAGTCATTTTTCCAGGAAGCAAGTGAAGTGTTAAACAAATCTTCATTTACTCCAATGTTACATTGTGCCTCAATATAGTGAGCGGATTCAGTTGCTTTACCTTTGTCTGTATCATCATTTTTACCTTTCTGTTGGTTTCTTCTCTGCTCAATTTTGTCCCATGGTAGCTTGCATGTAGAGGCATCATGTGATCCATTTCTTTTGCAGCGAATACAATGTAAATCTGCCTTTTCTCCTTGAGAATGTCTGCTCCCCCTGCCTCTGAAGTATCTTCCTCTTCCTCTTCGTCCACCTCTTCCTCTTGTAGAATCTTGAGCAGGATACTTTTATTTATGAGCCAGGCATATAGTCTCTTCAGAAGATTCAGGGACTGTCTTCTTTCCAAAGGCTTTTTCTCTTTCAACAAACTTTTTCACAAGAGAGTCAAAGGTTAT
>APFE030702279.1:0-12653 GCA_000404065.3 Pinus taeda
ATCTTCGTCTTATGAATTATTAGTTCGTCCCGTGTTATGAAGTATTGATTTAGCTATCTAAACCAGTAAACCTATATTCAAAGTTTTGGAAAATATGATATGGTGTATTCATATTCTGAATATAATATTTTAATTAGGACTTTGATCATGAAACTGCAAATTTGTTGTTTGAGTGTCTTCTAATTTCGAATCACTCAATATGTTGAGTAATCAAACTGTTGGATATTTAAAATTTTCTTGTAACCCATTCAATTAATTTTACAATTTCCATTATGAAAAGTATGAGTTGACATTCTCTTGATGTCATCATTTTCTCATTAGATTTTAGAATTTTTTTTAATATGTTTTTTTTTTTTTATAATAATAATTTATTTCTAATTTTGGTTTTTAGTTTCATGTTTAAAAATTATTAAAGGGGCAATAATACCAAATGTAAAATAGTCCATATTTAAGATAACAATTTGACTTATCAAAAAGGTACGATGTAGAGTATGAAAAATATGTGATTCATAGAGTGAAGGCAATACCTATTCGATTATGGAAAATCTCTTTTCTATGACAATATCATTTATTGTAGAATCTTTTAAATTAAAACCTTATATCAATTTGAAACTGAAAGGTTTTAAATGATTTATTGGATATAAGTGAGGTGAAAGCGATAAGTTTTGGATGAAATATCTTTTCCTATGACAATTAAATTTATTGCGGAGAAGATTGTAAAAGAATCTTTTGAACTTAAATTTTATATCAATTCGAAAATGATGGGTTTTAAATGATTTATTTGGTATATAAATATTGAAAGTGGGGTGAAATCTATAAGTTTTGGATGAAATATCTTTTCCTATGACAATAAAACTTATTACGAAGAAGATTGTAAAAGAATCTTTTGAACTTAAATCTTATATCAATTCGAAAGTGAGAGGTTTTAAATGATCTATTTGGTATATAAATATTGAAAGTGAGGTGAAAGCAATAAGTTTTGGATTAAATATATTTTCCCAAGACAATAATATTTATTGCCGAGAAGATTGTAAAAGAATCTTTTGAACTTAAATCTTATATCAATTCGAAAGTAGTTGGTTTTAAATAATTTATTTGGTATATAAATATTGAAAGTGAGGTGAAAACGATAAGTTTTGGATGACATATCTTTTCCTATGACAATAAAACTTATTGCGGAGAAGATTGTAAAAGAATCTTTTGAACTTAAATCTTATATCAATTCAAAAGTGATAGGTTTTAAATGATTTATTTGGTATATAAATATTGAAAGTGAGGTGAAATTTTTGCATGATTTATTATGTTATTCTGTGACATATAAGATTGGTGGCATTATATTATTTTAGATTATACATCAAATATATTTTATGCATATAAAACCTTTACTGAAATTTTGGTTTTGTGGTTCTCTATGTGGCTGACATAGGTCGTGCCGCTGCATTAGAGTTGCAAAACCAAAGGCATGAGGTCACCCCTTCAATTTTTTAAATTGACATGAATGCTATTAGTTGTGGGGATGCAAGTAGAATTTAAGGAACGATTAAAACTCTTACATCATGTTGCAGGCTCCAGACAACGTATCACTAGCTGGTAGGAATGCAATCCTAAAGGAAGATAGAGATGGGGTCTTTACAGGCCTCAATTATCAAGATATTTTCTCAACACTATAGCCAACCATGCTCGCCTCTTTAATCAACCTGGGTTTGATTCCTCGCCACTCTGAAACCCTCAACCTCCATGTCTTGCATCCTTTTACCTTCCCAAAATGTTTGACAACAAAAACAATATGCATGATTTTTGCTTCGTTCAAAAGATTTGAGCCAAAAATACTTGACATACTTGTAGATGGTACATTGGGGGATTATCAGGCGAAACATTTTATATGGGAAATTGGAAACACTTCACTCGATTTACACTTGACAATCACGAGAGTCATGAGTGATCAGAGGCTGAATGCCAATGTGATGAGATTTTCACCAAATGTTTTCATACCTTTAACGAAGGCCTACCAAAATTCATGTGGTTGTTGCACTTTTTCTCTCCCACCAAAAGCAAGTCAGAAAATGTACTTGAGCTCGAAGGAAGTACTGGAAATTACGTACAATGGAGCATATTTCTAAAATAGTTGCTCTAGCCATAAAATCCCTTAGAGAATATTTCTAAAATAGTTGCTCTAGCCATAAAATCTAGTAGCATTGTTAGCTCCCTTAGCCAGATGTTTATTGAGAGTAGCCCTCTCACTCCTAGGATTTATGGTCTTCCAAATATCGATAAGGAAGGGGCTCCCTTACGTCCCATTATTAACAACAATTGATGGTTGACAAATTACAAACAAGAAAGCGACAAATTACATATATAATTGTAAATACAGAGGTGCGACATAAATAACACTTCATTTCATTAATATCAAATAATGAAATACGCTCACAAAAAGAATGGAAATAAACTAGCTCAGGCGATGGTAGCTTATCTCTGAGAAGAGATGTGGTGGCTACATGTCTCGAACTGTGTTACAATGAGGCTCAAGGGCCTATTTATTATGGAACAAGAAGGAAAAAACCTAAACAACCAAAATCCTTACCCGAGGAGATGGAATGCCAATAGTTTGTGGGCCCTGTTGGGGTAAGTTGGGTAGCCAACTTCCCGGCATTAGTTGATTCATTTATTATTATTAAAATGAATCAATAATAACAAATTTAAGATAATATAGTTTAATTATTTTTCCCAAAATTTAAGTGGACATTTTTTTTATAATTATATGGACGTACTAAATTAAAATAACAATAATAAAATAATTGTGAATTCATTAAAAAAGATAATAAAAATATAAATATATCTTAATTGAATTGTTATATTTTAATTTGTTTTAACCACATTTATAATATTAATCATCATTTACTAGCAAATATTTTCACACGGTTATAATTACGAGAATTTTTCTGACTAACTGGGTGAAAGGACTTTTAATCCATGTGAAAAACCAGTGTGTGCAATCTTTTATAGAATGAATATATTTTGATAGTCATAACAATAATAATAAATAATAAACTATTAATATTAATATATTGAAGAATAAATAGCTTAGAAATAATTTAAGGAATAGTAATGAATAATGAACACGCGAGCAATTAAAGAAATTAACTATTAAAGGAAATAGATGTTAATAGGAAAGGGGGTATAATGGAAATAATAATTATTGTAAGACAGAATTTATCTAATAAAATCTATACAAATTTAGATATTTGATTAATAACCACAATTAATTAGACATAAAATATGTTAATGAATGTACAAATTAAATAATTAAATCTACTTTACCATATAAAAATTAAAATAATAATTTCACATTAAATTAATTAAAACAATATAGAAGTATAATAATCTTTTCATTTATATATAATATTTTTATGGGTGTTAAATGGTGCCCTAGTAGTTTAATTGACAATCTTCGGTTATCAGATGATGGTCGGTGTTAGATAGTATAATTTTTAGCTATATAATTTGGTTTTTAATATTATCTATAAAAAAATATAGTATAAACTAGTAAACCTAGTTTTGCAAAGTATGATATGGCCTATCCATATTCTGACTATATTATTTTAATGGGGACTTTGATTATGAAATTGCAAAATTATTGTTTGCATTTCTTCTAACTTCAAATCACTCAATATGTTGAGTAATTAGATTGCTTCATATCACTGTTGCATAGTTAAAGTTTTCTTGTAACCCATCTAATTAATTACACAACTTCCATCCTGAAAAGTTTAAGTTGATATTAGTTTGATGTCATCACTTTGTCTCATTTAATCTAGGAATTTAACTAGAAATTAATAAACTAATATCATAATTTAAATATTATTTTTCAAAAACTAGTATAGTCGTTAATTAATAATATTTGTTTTTAATATATTAATAATTAATATCATAATTTAAATATTATTGTTCAAACATGGTCGTTACTTGAAATTTTGGTCTCTACATTGCTCTCTATTTAAGCCTTTGTCATGGTCTCCTTCTTCATCTGGTCCTCATGATGAACCACACTTGTTGGTGTTAAAGGTTGTCCACCAAAAGTTTCTATTATGTGATTTCTACATAAAACTTTGTTTAATATGCATTATATTTTATTTATATCATAAATCAAGTAATTATAAATTTTATATTTAATTTGTTTATTTGTCTAATATTTTATTGATTTATTTTTAATTATTATAGTGTATGTAAGAAATATTCGTAAAAAAAAGCTATTTTAAAAATTATTATTTTAATCTTTAATAAGGTTAAAATATATTTAATTTTAATATCAACTATTTAATTATTATTAAAAATATTTTTAATTGGAAAAAAAAAACTTATTTTCTGTTTATAATTTATTATTAGGATATTTAATTAAATTATTTTCTTCTATTGTTATTAATAATTAAATAATTAACTAGAAAATGTTTTTTATGATGAATCATTTCTTTCTTATAAAACTAAATGAATGTTGGAATAAATGTAATGCCTATTTCATGAATATTTTTTTATGATTATATCTTATCTAATAAAATAAGAAAATGTATTGTAAAATGTAAATGTAGTGCACATTCATAGAAAAATATTGATGAATTTATAACTTTATAAGATTTTGTTTTGCCTTTTTGTTTATATATATATAGTATAAATTTATTAAAGAAAAATAAATTTGCATTCTTAAGTTTAGTTAATAATATGATTTTAATTAGTTATGTGATGTATGTATTTTTTTATTTCTAAAAGAATTATGAAACAAAAATTTTTAGTGAGTCAAAATTTTAAAAGTGATTTATCAATGACATTGTTTATAAGAGATTTTTTGAAAAAAGAAAATTTATTTTCTAATTTAATTTGTCTGGTAGGGATTCAGTGAAATCACAAATTTCACGGGTGAACTTTTCAAAATCTAAGAGCCCCACGAGTTTCCGATCTAATTTTTCCAGTAGGGATTCAATGAAATCACAGGTTTGATGGGAAAATTGTTCACAACCTAAGAGTCACATGGGTTTGGGTGCTAAATCCATATATGGAGTCAAAAAACTAGTGTAAACAACACAAATCAAGATTTCAACACAAATTTTTTAGTCGAATTCAGATCACAAATCCGTTTGACATTCCAAAAAGTCTCACTTATAAAAAAATCATTTACCAATTATAATATTTTTTTATATTTATTGAATTGAGGCTTCTGTGATCCATATCAAATTTTTGAGATAAGTTTTCGACAATAATGACATCATAATTAATTTGTCAATGTGTTTTGAAATAACAAGTGTGGTTCATCGTCAGGACAACATGAAGAACTAGATCCAAGCATAGGTTAAATAGAGATACAGATCATTCAAACGGTTAGAAATGATTAATCGGGGCAAAAACTGGAATGATGGAGGAATCTCTACATCTCTTAAGGAATGTTAGATCTGACTTCATCTTCGAAACTTGTAACTGTGTCCGTTCAAAATGATGAACCTTAGTTGCAGTGGCCCTCCCGTGCAGGGATGTAATTATTGAATTGAGGCTTCTGTGATCCATATCAAATTTTTGAGATAATTTTTCGGCCATAATCACATCCTTCATTTGTCAACGTGTTTTGAACCAACAAGTATGATTCATTGTCAAGATAGGATGAAGATGGTTTATTTATTAATACATTATAAATTTCATTTATTCAAAAATAAATTTTTATATATTTTAAATAAAATATGCATAAATGCTTATTCACTAGTCTACAAATTCAAAATTATTTAATTCAAAAGTTATTCTTAGTTCTATACCATAATATTATGGGTATTGGCAAAAAACAATTAAGAAAACAAAAAATTAATTACATAAAATATAAAAACTTGACTTTTGAGAAGACTGTCAAAATGAAAACAAGATAAAAGGAAAGTCTTTCGCCGCTTCTATGAACTTTTCTCAGAGAAACACAAAGCCTGTTAAAACTGCTCCTCCACCCGCGACTATTAAAATAGAAAGTGTATATTTGACAGATTGCATAGAAAGTCTCGAGGCTAATGCTCGTCGGCCGCTGGCATTTCCCGAAGATGGAAGACTCCAAGATGAGGAGTTGGCTTGAAAAGCAATGGATGCCTCTGATTGGCTATGTGCCTATCGTAGCCACCCTTTTGAAAGAGTGGTATTGTTTTCACTTTTTAAGTTCTTTCGACTTGGAAACCATCCTAAACCAGCAATGGGTCTCCGGAAGAAGCTTCCTGGCTTTGCACAGATGGTATATGGGTTATAATCCGTTAAAAAATACGCCCTCTAACAACTTGATTTGGGTCAAGTTGCCTGGTCTCCCCCTGGAGTTATGGTTAAAAGAAACTTTAGCGGAGATAGGAAACGCCATCGGAAGGTGTGCTTATGTTGACCCGAGATGCTTAGGTGAGAAAGATAAGGGAGTGGCTTGGATTCTCATAGATAAACCATTCAGAGGAGGATTCCCAGATCATATTGATATTTTCTGGAGGGATTTAAAAATTAGTCATACGCTGGATTCTTGGGGAGTCCCCTTTAGATGTTCAGCGTGCCACTGGACTAGACACTTAATAAAGAGATGCCCGCGGCACCCCTCTAGAAGTCGAACCCAGCATGGCATCCCCCATTTAGCCGCAAAATATTATAGGATAAAATCCCCTTCCCTGGAAACGGAGAAATTATCATCAGAAAAGAGCCTGTCTCCTCCTATGCCAGATGAACATCGAAGAGCCACTCAAGAGGCCCATCATCTTTCTCCATCGCATCTCAAAATTCCACCCTCCTTGGATGCCATCTCTCCTTCAATGCCCCCTCTGGAGCCGGCCTCTGATCACGAAGTCCCGCTGCCCCCACCGGTTCCTCATCCCTTCATATCCTCCAACATGGAGATCTATGTCATCCCATCATCATCTCCTTCTCCTAAAATGAAATTATCTCCAGGTAGAAAAGGAAAAGAGCCAATGATTACGGCCACTCCTGTAAATTCTCCTACATCCTCGCCATCAAACTCAGTTGGAAATGACTTAGGCTATCTCTTAAATAAAAGAATGCTGGAGCTCAGGCTGCTTACTATCCATAAACCTCGAAAACATCTTTCTCCTCAGATTAGCCCAAATTCTGCAAGCAACATTACAGTGAGGAGAAAGAACAATAGGGGCAGTAGACATTTCAGGGGAAGGGGTGATGGAGCAGGCAGAGGAATTCGTAACTTATCTCTCATAGATGTTCCTATTATTGACATGACAGAAGAAGGGCTTCTTAGAGCAAGCATGGCTACAAAGTCTCCGAAATGAATTTTATCATTTCCATGAATATAAGAGGTCTGAGGGCAGACCAAAATTTTTTGGTTTTAAAGGACCTTTTCCATTCAGTAAATCCCAAAATAATTTTAATTCAAGAGACCATGCATGACTCCTTAGCTACAATTTCCTATTTTAGGAAGATGTTTCCATCCTGGCACATCACTGCTTTGGAAGCATCCAGACTCTCTGGAGGCTTAGCGGTGTTATGGGATCCTGGTGGATCAAAGCAAAAGCATATTGATGTCTGGCAGGAATCCTCATCTTAGTGCAAATAAGGGGGCATAAAAATCCAATAAACATTTTGAGTATTTATGCGCCCTACAAGAACAAATGGCCATTCTGGGAAAAGCTTTTCGAGTCCGAAATTTTTGACATTGATTTCTTGCTGAATGCAGGAGACCTTAACGTCACTTTAAATATGGATGAAATATGGGGCATCAACAAGAAAAAGGATCCACTTTCTGATAGAATTAAGAATGAGATCTTAAACAGGAATCTGGTTGATATTATTCCGCATAAAATGCTCTCGGCGTGGGAAAATGGAAGAATTGAAAATGCTTACATAGCTAAAAGGCTTGATAGATGTATTCTTCATGATAGCTTAATTGATGAGATGGGCATGCCGTTCTCAACGATTGAGGATGTATTCATTTCAGATCACAAGCTGATTCTATTAGGCTGGAGGGAAAAGGCTTTAGGAAAGGTTACTCATTTAAATTCAACAGGACATGCCTAGAGGATCTAGAGTTTAATGAGAAGATAATAGAGACCTGGAATGGTTTGTCGTCAAATAAAATTTATCCATCTTTACTAACCTTTAGGGATAAAATGGATGCTATTAAAAAGGTGGTAAAGGAGTGGCAATTCCAAAAAAGACAATTGAACAGAAAGGCTCTCCGTGAGATCCAAATAGAGTTAGACAGCGCATCGGGATCCTTGGCTGTCCGTCAGCTTCCTTTCAAGATTCGATGCTGAATAAAGGAGCTTCAAAGGGTAATAATTTTAATTTTAAGAAAGGAGGAAGTTTTTTGGAGATTAAAGAGTAGGGCGATCTCGCTAAAAGAAGGGGACAAGAATACAAATTTTCTTCATAAATATGCGAGTTCTAGACGGGAAAAGAACTCTATTTGGAAAATAAAGGATGGAAGAGGAGGGTTCTTATACTTTCAACAGGACATTTCAAATGAGGCTATGAGATTTTTTGAAAATCAGTTCAAGAGATCTGAAAATTGCAGGTTTCAGGATATTATGTGGGGCATAGAATTATTCCCTCAGATGTTTGATGAGGATTTAAATGACCAGGTCTTTCAGCTAGTAACAGAGGAAGAGCTCTTAGCAACAATGAAATCCTTTAAAAAGGATAAATGCCCAGGTCCTGACGGCTGGACGATTGAGTTCTTAATTCATTTTTTTGATCTGATTAAATGTGATCTGCTAAGGATGGTGGAGGGAACCAAAATGTCCGGCAGTATTAATCAGAAGATTTCTTCCACCCTCATAGCGCTCATTCCAAAAAAGGGAGATGCAGAATCTTTCTTGGACTATAAACCGATTTCTCTGTGCAACATCTCTTTCAAAATAGTCTCAAAAATCATTACACAAAGAATCACAGAAACTCTATCAAATTTCCTAACAAAAGACCAACACGACTTTTTAAGGGGTAGAAATATTCTGGACGCGGTTGCAACAACACAAGAAGGTCTGTTTTCCATTCACTCAAAAAAAGTGATGATGTCATTTTCAAGATTGATCTACGTAAGGCTTATGACTGCCTTGAATGGGGATTCATCAGATGTTTGCTTGCAAAGATTGGTTTTTGAGAACCAACATGATTAACTGGGTCATGGCTTGTATTGAAAAGGTGAACTATGCAATCATTATCAATGGGATCCCTTCATCTTATTTCACTGCGGCTAGAGGACTCCACCAAGGCTGTCCCTTATCGCCACTGACATTCATTTTGGCAATGAATTCACTCAGTCTCCATATCAACAAAGCAGTAAAGGAGAATAGATGTCGCCCTTTAAAAATCTGCAGGAATACATCTATCTCTCCTAACCTTTTTCTGGATGATATTATTTTGTTTGGTATGTTATGTAGGCTCACCTGGTTGTGTTTTTATGATATCCTAAAAAAAAATCAGAAGGCTACTGGATTGCAAATAAACAGGGAAAAGTCAATAATTTATCACAATGATATCAGCGAAGAGGCTATTGATTGGTTATCAGCCCTCTTTGGTGTTGAGACCCAATCAATCAAACATGGAATTAAATATCTGGGTTATCAGATTAAAGCAAATGGTTATTCTAATAGGGATTGGCAATGGGTTATTGATAGATTCTACAAGAAGATTTCCTTATGGGAATACAGATGTCTATCGCTAGCAGGAAGAGTAACCTTGGCGCAATCAGTGTTGAACCAGCTTGCAGTATACTGGGCCCATCTTTTCTACCTTTCTGCAAGCATTATTCAAAAAATGGAGAAGATTATGATGAATTTTATATGGGGAGGCCAAGCGGGAAAAAGGAAATACCATCTCTCAAAATTATCAGATATATCTGTTCCGAAAAGCATGGGAGGATGGGGTCTCTTGAACTTACAGACTTTCGAAAAGGCTCTATTATGTAAGTCTTTATGGAGAGGAATTTTCGGAGAGGGCTCTTGGAGTGCCACTATCCAAAAAAAATATCTGGGTAGAAAGGATTTCTCATTATGGTTCAGGGAGGGAAGGATTGGCCCCTCTTATGGCTTGTCAATTTGGTTAAGTCTTCATAAGGTGGAAAGATATTTCTTGGGAAACTTAACCTGGCATTTTCAAACAGGCAATAAAATCCTAATTGGAATTGACCAGTTTCTGAGTGGTACCGAGGTAATTAATGTGCTCGAATCATTGTTAAACTTTTTTCACAGAAAAGGTTTTTCCTTTTGGGAAAGTTTGATCGCTGGTTGGCAAGGCTTGATCCCACTCTGGAAAGACGCAGGATACTTGAAGATGTCGGATGCTATTGCTAATCAATGGGAGCCCATAACGACATGCCTCAGAAATTGTGGTATTTTCACACGGCGGAATCTCATTGCATAATCTGGAAAAATTCAAAGGCAATGAATATCGTTCGAGTAAAAGATGTTTATCAGAATTTAATAGGGATGAAGGGTGCCCCGCACAATACTATTTTTCCAGTGATTTTTTGGAAAGCAGCATGTCCATCGAAAATGATATACTTTGCCTGGTTGACGTTCCACGATAGAAACTTAACCTGGGAAAACTTGATGAAGCGGGGATGGCAAGGTCCTGGGTTTTGTACAATTTGCAGGTCAGCAGAGGAATCAAACTGTCATTTATTTTTAAATTGCCAGGTAACACAACAATAATGGCAATCTTTGGAGAACTGGTATGGTTTTCAGCATTTGTCTCACTCTTCAATTATGGATGCGTTTCTCTGGTGGAGTCAGCAAAAAGATATTTGGAGACCTTTGTTTATTATCATCCTCTGGTGCATTTGGAAGTGGAGAAATAATTCTATTTTTAATGACAGGAAATTCTCTTATCTGGATATTTTCTCCAATATTGTATCCATTTATGAAAATCTCCCTAAAATGTTGCTCATGATAAAAATAGAAGCTGGTATTGCCAATCCATAGGCGTTAACATCTTTTCCAAGGGCATTCTTTGATGGAGCTGAGCAGTTGGGACTATGTGGTTGTGGGGTTTATATTTTGGTAAACGAAAGCAGACAATTTTTCATCCACTGGAATGGTGGGAGGGGCTCCAACAGAAAATCAGAAGCGATGGCTCTTGCAGGAATGTTATTTTTTTGTTCCTTCCAAAACATTCAGTCTGTCTCGATTTTTGGAGATTCAAACATAATGGTGGATTTTGTGGAAAAGAAAATCAATATTTTCAAGCCCCGCCTTGTCAGATGGCTGGATAGGATAAGGTCTTTTTGGGATGGAATGGAGGGAAGCTCCATTCATCACATAAATAGGGCTCAAAATCAGCAGGCAGATTCTTTGTCAAAAAAGGGTCTTCTTTCGGCTCCGGGATTTTGGTTTATGCAGGTATCTTCTGAAGAGAAAATTTTCACTATCCAGGAATTTTCTCTTCCAGTTTTCTAATTTCATTAAAATGGATCCTCAGGTATGCCTGTTTTTTATCATCATTTTAGGTTTTATCCATGTTTTTTGTTTATAAAATGATGCATATGGTGAACTTATGTAAAATCGCCTTTATTAGAACAGTCTCTCCTATGCCAATGTTGTGGGCATTATAAAGCTGGAGGATAGTGTTGTGTTTTTTCCTCTTGACAGACCTATATGGACATATCTCATAATTATATGCAAATGTAATATTTGTGACTTTTTATATTTATTATATAATACAATATGGCTTTTTTCGTCCTGAAAAAAAATATATTGCAATACATATTGTAATATAGTTTTGGAGAAATCATTGGGTCGAGTATCATTTTCAAGGAAACACGAATTTTAGACCCAAATAGTTATAAGTAGCTAGTTAATACACACACATATACATATTAATTTTAGTTGAGTTATAATGTTTAGAAAACATTCTTTTTACCCTCCCAAGGTTTTACCATTAATTTCGTGTTTTCATATATTTTCTAATTGCAGTTATTTTATGTTCTTATTTTATTTTCCTAGTCACAGTACCAATGTTTTGGTCTACAGAGACTATAGAGGAGCGATACCATTAGGGTTGTTACTTGTATAGTATCCCAAATCCCAGTGTATAGTTTTGAACCCTACAAACGAAAGAACAATATGTCAAGCGCAGAGAATACTGAAAATATATATAACCCTGAACGGAAATTAATTAACTACAAATATGTGTGGAATCACCTTCGAACAAAATAACAATACATCAAGGGCAGAGAATACTGAAAATATAAATAACCCTGAATGGAAATTAATTAACTACAAATACCCGTGGAACCGCCTTCAAATCCCTTCCGCTCCATTTCCGCTCCTCACTAGCAAAGGGATGCTTGCACACTTTCTGAGAATACCAAGAACCCTTTCTTGTTTCTTTCAACCCTAACCAACCGAGTCTTCATGCTTACATATGTTTCCTAACAGAATATTGATGCATACATAGAACACTTGCTCTCCAACGTAGATGAGATGCTAAGATGAAGTATATTCTCTAAAGAATAAATCGTGGTCATGTGTTCAAAAGTTAACAAACCTCCTTCCACCTAAATTTCACATATATATCTCCTGATTGGGGTGTGAGTTTGACAACACTCCCATCGTGGTAGTTAAATGCAAAGGGCCTTGGGGTACAAACCCACCATCTTCTACATGCTCAAGGCGATAGGTGCGGTGGCTCCATGCATG
>APFE030702282.1:4814-17160 GCA_000404065.3 Pinus taeda
AGGCAAGCAGCGGAGGAGATTTGGAGATCAGATCTGAGCTATATTGTGTGTAACAGGTGGAGATAGTGTTGGATACTTGTGAAGAGTATTGTACTATGTATTGTTACATGTTCTCAATCAATAATATATACAGATAGTTGGGGTTTTTAGCGAGATGCTTTCCCCGGGAAAATACAGTGTTGAGGGTCTAATTTCTCTTAAATCCGGCAGGAATTTGTTCAAATCACAAGTTTGATTGGTAACCCCTGCACAATAGAAGTTCCTTAAGAGTTTTTCAAGGTGCTTAATCCATATATACAGTGAAAAAACTAGTTTAAATAACACAAATCAATATTTCACCACAAACTTTTCCATCAGATTCCGGCACCGAAACCTCCAAAAAATCACACTATAGACAACTCCCTAATAATTTAGGTTCCACTGACAAAATTCCATATCAAGTTGGACTTAAATTTAGGGCTGTAAGTTGAAATCCCCATATACACAGTATCTCAAGGAGCATACTTCAGTGGACAACAAAGTTTCTATCTACCATGATGTAAAATTGTCTAACTATTGACACAGACTCATATAAGGATTTAAGGAATAATTTTCGCTAGTGTGACGAAGTGTTGATATCTCAATACCTCAGCCCCTAATGGCTAGTTGTTTTAATTGCCAGAGAAAAACTATGTCATTTGACTTTCTATCGCCCCAAACAAGAATATATCGAGGAAAAATGTGAAGCACATGAATTCACAAAAAACCAATGAGTCAACACTCTAATTATGTTCAACAATGGTGATAAAGGTAATAGCAAATGACGAGAATTAATTCTTCTAGATTAAGAAAAAAAAGGTTGCAGACATCTTGAAGTGTGATTCATGCAGGTTAACCAAAAAATAGGTCTACACATGTGTTGAAATGTGTAAGCAACTAATGACAAAGTTTAAGACAATGTTGAAGTGCTGGCAGTGGTGGGTGGCTTTATGTAGTAGAAATTAAGACTTCAATAACCATAGTCCAAGCCAGTTGAGGTTGCAACGGTAAACGTAGAAAGACTTGGGGTTTAGGAAGGGCATTTGGGTTCCCACACACATTTATTTTAGCTGCATGCCAAATATAACAAAGCCGCATAGCTAGCGTTTCCTGTCACTTAGTTTAATTATTGAATTTTGAAATGTATGAACCAACTACCACATTTGAACAAGGGCTACATTGCTCGTAATAATTTAAAAGGCTTATTATATATGTGTAGCATTCAATTGTTTTAGTTGACTATTATTTATATTTGACCAAAAAAAAATCTGGTGTTCTTTTATAATTTAACATTAGTAATTAAATATTATTATTTTTATTATATATAAATTTATTTATTTAAAATCTAATTGGTTCAATTCAACCAACTATATTAGCGAGTATAACAAATCCCTTTTATTGGACTTGAATTTGAGAAAAAAATACGAAAATTCACCATATCTTTTATTCAGCTTGAATTTGAGAAAGAAATACAAAAATTCACCATATCCCAAGCCAAACCGTTGAAAATGCATTATGTACTATGGTTGCTTGGTCAAAAATGCATTGGACATGGGACAAGTCCCCATGAAGATATGAAGGGATATCAAAGACCAATTTGTTGGGAAAAGAGAAAGTATTAAACATAAGCATTTATTGTGTGCTTTGATTAAGCAGAATCTAATCTAATCTCTGGTTAATTATATAGAAACACGACAACAATTTCTGATAAAAGTTTTTGGATATGTACTACTCACCAAACTTGCCATTAATGGAAATAAAAAACGCAGGTGTCACAGTTCATACTTTTCAAAATTCAATAATTAAACTAAGCGGTAGGGAATGCTAGCTATGCGGCCTTGAACTTTGAAATGTATGAACCAACTACCACATTTGAACAAGAGCAAAATTGCTCGTAATAATTGAAAAGGCTTTTAATGGAAATAAAAGACGCAGGTGTCACAGTTCATATTTTTCAAAATTCAATAATTAAACTAAGTGGCAGGGAATGCTAGCTATGCAGCCTTGAACTTTGAAATGTATGAGCCAACTACCACATTTGAACAAGACCTACATTGCTCCTAATAATTGAAAAGGCTTATTATATATGTCTAGCATTCAATTTTTTTAATTGACTATTAGTTGTGTTTGACCAAAAAACTATTGTTCTTTTATAGTTTAACATTAGTAACTAAATTTTATTATTTTTTATTAAATATAAATTTATTTATTTAAAATCTAATTGATTCAATTCAACCAACTATATTAGCTAGTATAACAAATCTCTTTTATTGGACTTGAATTTGAGAAAAAAATACGAAAATTCACCATATCCCAACCCAAACCGAAGAAAATGCATTGTGTACTGTGGTTGTTTGGTCAAAAATGCATTGGACATGGGACAGGTCCCCATGAAGATATGACGAGATATCAAAGACCAATTTGTTGGGGAAAGAGAAAGTATTAAACATGAGCATTTATTGTATGATTTGATTAGACAGAATCTAATCTAATCTTTGGTTAAGTACATTGAAACACATGATGACAATTTCTAATAAAAGTTCTTGGATATGCATTACTCACCAACCTTGCCATTAATGGAAATAAAAGACGTGGGTGTCACAGTGGAATAAAATCCTGTAACGCGACTTATTATTACTTAATTTGGTTAAATGAGAATCTAATCATTCATTAGAGACAATGGGAGTTTTTTTAACAAGAAAAGAAAGTGCTACTACGAGGACTTGTCTGAAGAATCTACATTTATATTACCAAAGTGGATCCACCGAATACAATCTTATTTCAATTCTATAAATAATGAATGTTAATTTATGAAAAAAATCAGTTGTCCAACTGCCCCACTGACCTTTGTGCCTCTATGTATGTTTCTACCCTGACCTTTGTGCCTATATGTATGTTTTTGCCATCCATGTTGGTGTATTTTGGGTACATGCATACAACTTCATTTCAAACTAATATTCTAAGATTATTATGTCAATTATTTCCTATCAGTTAGTAGGCTAAAAGTATCTATCTTGGAAAAAGGACAAATCTTATGTGTTCCCCGACATGTTTTAAAATTGACGTCCATATGCCCGTTTTTCCACTTTTTACCAGTAAAATACAGTTTATTCTGAAATGAACACATTAGGCTTAACTGGAATATTTTTTTAAAATGTCAAAATGACGGGTATATAAAAAAATCAAAAGTTTCAAAATTTATATATATTTTTATGTATTTCTAACTAGTACTGGGATATGTGGAGTGGTCGATTCTTCTGACAGCCCACTTGTGTGTAACCCCTACTTCACCTTACTACTTTAGTTTGTCTAGGGTCAGTTCTTACCGTCAAAAACACTCAATGCATTGTATTTTGGTACCGTCAAAAACACTCAATGCATTGTATTTTGGTACCTTCTAGATAACTTGTGTCAACAAAATCTTATATTCGTTTTTTAAATGGCTGTTTGCATTAATTGAGAATCAACTTCTACATTCATCATTATTATGTTGCTTGTGTTTATAATGTTGAATCATGAGAACTAAAGAGTGGGACTGTGGGAGAGAGGGATCCTAATTAAATACAAAGCAAAAGCAAAAGAGGACGATAAATGCACAATTTTCAATGTTCATTCTCCTTGAAAACAAGATTAAAGTAAATATGTACTTGTAGAGGAAGAGGAGGCACCATTGTTGCAGGGCGAATGACTCAGAGCTTCTCAAAATCAAATTTATAGAAGTTTTTCAGTTATGGCAGTCAGAATGGGCCTTCAAGAGGTTTACAGCAGTGGACCTCCCAAGGTTTCGTTAAAGTATGGAGAAGCTAGCGATAACCTTGTTGTAGTGATGGAACCTCAACCACACGGTCATATGAGCACCCTCTCCACGGCACTCAGTTCTCTGTTTGCCAATCTTAAAGACTGCAGGAATTAAAGCGCTGCATGATTTGAGCGATATAGAGAAATACGCGACAGGAAAAGTCGCGCAACTCCTGCGTGGATGGAAAAACTTATTTAAGATGGAACCTGGGTATATGACAATTATTCTTGTCTAGTTTTCTTCTCATAATTTTAGCATTGTTATCCCTTTAATGCGAGTGTCGAACCCCACTGTCTCTATCACTTTCATATAAGCCCTACTTTCCCTGCTCAAATTTGATACTTTCATTTTCTAGTGGATGAAACAGTTTACTAAAATCATTTATGTGTGTAACTTATGTGTGTAACTGCAGATTGTGGATCACGAAGACATCAAGATGATGAGACTTCTCAAAATTTGACCATGAATTTGAGCTAAAGTCAGGAATACTAAAAGATATGGTACTTACTTGATGTTATCCTAGTAAAATGGTTTACAATTTCCTGCTAGAATTAGAGGTTCTTTAAAGTTTCCCTGTGAAGTGGTATTTACATCAAATATTGCTCCCATACTGAAGAAATAAAAATGAAGTATTCTCTAAAGTGGTGCTCCCATAACAGAGTCCAAAGTAGATTCTAAATCTGAAAAAGAAAGGATAAAGTAGATTCTAAATCTGAAAAATAAAGGACAAAATATCCTAGCAAATAGTATTTCTATAAAATAAAAATATTGTAGAGTGACCTAACAATGTGAAGATAAAAAAATAAAGGACGAAGTATCACGGGAAATGCCTATCTATTTCCCTATCTATTATGCAGACGGGAAATGCCTATCTATTATGCAGAGCGTGTATCAAATTGCACACCCTATTCCTATGTATATGCAGTTGAACATTTAACACATCCCATATAACACTCCATAACAGACGTTTGCTTAAAAATTGTTCGCAATGATCAAAAATCACACCAAAAAAAAATAATAAGCCCATGTATGTGGCATTCTTGGCTGGAGCTGGAGACTATGTCAAGGGTGTTGTCGGTCTTGTAAAAGGCCTCCGCAAGGTTAATTCTCCTTACCCTCCTTTATATATATATACATACAAATTTAACCAGCTAATATGCGGAAAAATGGCCGTGCCAATATCTATGATATCCCATATACGTATAAACCAAAGCGCAGAAAAATGACTTCCAAAAACAATACGATCCCACAAAATTCTAAAGAAAGAGGTCCAACCTACCAGGTAGGTCTCAGAGATACCTTGATTCCTCTGGGACTACTAGGAAAAATAAAGAGGTGATATTAACTCATAGGAATTTCATGGCGGCTACCTTGATAGTGACCAGTGACCAAGAAATGAAAAGCGTGGTGATATTAACTCATAGAAATTTCATGGCGGCTACCTTGATAGTGACCAGTGACCAAGAAATGAAAAGCTTGAAGCATTGAACTGTCTTATGTGTTATTCCCATGTTTCATGTGACAGTCTGGTATGTGTCACATATGAGCAGCGCAGGAGAGGAAATGATGTGGTTCCGATTGGGAAATTTACCTGTATAAAGATGCCGGAAGCAATTCAAGAATACAAGATATCCTATGTAAATTGAACTGTCTTATGTGTTATTCCCATGTTTCATGTGACAGTCTGGTATGTGTCACATATGAGCAGCGCAGGAGAGGAAATGATGTGGTTCTGATTGGGAAATTTACCTGTATAAAGATGCCGGAAGCAATTCAAGAATACAAGATATCCTATGTATCTGTGCCAACGGAAAAGAAAATTTAAATTTTGTTCTGCTTTTAAAATTCGCAGTAGTCTATAACACGACTTTTTGAAAGTTTTTCTGGTAGATTTTTCAGGTCAAAATCCGGCCGCAATTCATTGGAATCCCAAGTTTAATAGCTAGTTTCTGCACAATCAATGGCTCCCAGGGGTTTTTCAGGGCGTTGAATCCAAATATGCAGTTAAAAAACCATTTTAACTGCTAAAAATCGAGAGTTAACCTCATTTCTTCCGCCACATTTCGTCAATCTCCAAAAAATCGCATTATAAACAACTCCTTAAAATTCAATCTCTCACCCAGCAAATGACAGACAGCAAATGACAGAGATGTAGACAGATGGCGACGATGGTGGCACCGTGGCACATCCCTCGCGCATCAGGCACAGATTTTCAAATTTAATAACATATGTGGCGTGGATGGTTCCCAGCAAATGACAGAGATGTAGACAGATGGCGACGATGGTGGCACCAGGGCACATCCCTCGAGCATCATGCACAGATTTTCGAATTTAATAACACATTGGCGTGGATGGTTGACAGTTTTCTTTTTTTAATTACATCTTTAATTATGTGAGCCATCTACAATTTTTAGACTATTGTCTTTGTCGAATCTGCGAAAGCCCAAAAATGAGCGAAATCTCACTTATGAGCAGTTCCTAAAGACCCTCATGAGGGCCGAAGAATTGCTGAAGAAGTGGGAAAATACTAGTTGTTTCAATTTTTTCATAGCCTCAGATATGGATTTCAAATCCGGCCGCTGGAAAAGGAGATTTCTGATATCCTACGTTACCAGATGCCCGTCAACATCTTCCTTGAGGTGAAGAATCTCATAGCAGAGCTGACGAATCTTCGCCTATAGTACGAGTTGGGGTCAATGGATGAGAGTATATGAATGAAACCATCTTCAAATACGTGTCCAAGCTTACGAATGATCCACAGCAAAATGCAATGATGCTTCAACAAACGGGCGCAGATAATATGTTTGAGGGCGCTTTTGTCGAAGTTTCTTGTAACTATAATGGGATGGGAGTGTCGGATTCTGGGACCTCTGGATATTTTCCTTTAAGCTTTGGCCAAATACTCTGCAATTAGGCCAATTTTTGCGTCCAGCTGAGGCGGGATCTTCCTTTCCTTTGAATCAAAATCTAGTGATTCGAACACTTCTTTGGCACTCCAGCCGGCTTTTCTGAGAGAAACGGAGAGCAAATCAACATGAAATGTGAAGCTTTCCACAACATTCTGGCTGTCCGAGCCTTTCTAAAAACAAGAAGCCGGGGTATTTATCATATCAGAGATCTCATCTTCTTTCCAACCGCCATTCCTTAGCCTGGAGCCGATGTCTCCTAAATAATGTGCCAGCCATTTTCTGCTGAAGCAATTCCGGGCCTCCGGGAGAGGTCTTTCATCAAGGCTTGGTTGTTTCTTTGCTGAATTCGCTAGGTCGACATCGACTTTAACAGAGGAGAAAAGCCCTTCCGGAGGTGCGATGTTCAATACCTGTTTCTTTTCTACGAGGTCACTCCAGAAATCGATTTTCCGGGCCGCCTTGGCAACCCCTCTCTGGACCAGCCCACAAGGAAAATTTTATTGAATGCGGCAAAACTAGAACTGGGTATTCATTAATTTCTGCGCTAACTGGCATTCTCGTTTCCAAGGTAATTAAATTATCTCATCCATTTCATTGACTGAAAAGTCTATAAAACCTGCAATTCCTTCGTGCCATAATATACATTATTGCATTTTCTGTCATAGGCATTGAAATCAGACAACCCAGATAACCGGAGATCGAATCCCGTGCCCAGCAAAATAATAGAAGCCATGTCGATTCCGGGGTCATTGGGGAAACAATTGGGGAAGAGACTGCAGCAGCTCACTCCGCATGACCAGTGGGAATGGAACTCGCGACACCACTGGAAGCATTGGCACGGTCTGTGGACCATGTGGAAGCCTACTGAGGGCCCTGATATTATGAAAATCTACAAGCCCGTGAGATCCCTATGGCCTGTGGACGAAGAGCGCGTGCATCTGTGTCACAGGAATAAGTCGTATGAAACCACCGGGAAAGGGCCCGATATCAACTGGGAGAGCGGACCATGGGCCATGTATGAATTCAAGCACAGTCTGCAAGATGGTATATGGCATCCCAATTCTCTTGACCACAGAATTATTCGGTTCCCCAATGGTGATCTCGGCTGGGTGCGGCTGGCATTGAAGCCCAATGACCCCAAGTCTGTGGTCTTCAATGAGCTCCATTTCATGCCATGTGAGCTTCATTCCATGCCATGTGAGTTTAATGAAGACTTTAACAGAGGAGAAAAGCCCTTCCGGAGGTGCCATGTTCAATACCTGTTTCTTTTCTACGAGGTCACTCCAGAAATCGATTTTCCGGGCCACCTTGGCAACCCAGGGCGGGGCTTGAATCATGAGCCTGTTTGGGCACATCTGCTGAGAGCGGTTTCTCATGGAAGTCCCTGTGTTGAGAGCGGTTTCTCATGGAAGTACCTGTATCTTTAAATAATAGCTCGCAATCACACAGATATGACACTTAGTAACTGAACGAAACTCTTCAAAACACGGCAATGTTTTCTTATATAGAGTTATGCCCTGTCCAGAAGCAGTTAATGGAATGAAAATGTCCAGAAGCAGCTAATGGAATGAAATTACGCTACATAACATGGAATTCTCTGAGATTATAGGTAAATTCTCTGGAATGGAAGGCAAAGAAAGTACGCCACATACCATGAAATTCTCTGGAATGAAAGGCAAAGAACCATCCAGAAAGGGAGGTTAACCCACCTTTTTTTGGTTACTCAATTACCATCAAGAAAGGGCGAATTCTCTGGAATGAAAGGCAAAAGGGTGGTCAACCTATAGTAACTGTGGCCTATAGTTAATGTGTCTTAAGGTAATTCGCCACGGGGAGATGATCAGGTAACTATAGCTGCAGTCAACAGTACGCGGTAGCTTCAGTCAACAGTACGCGGGCAGAGTACAGTGTCATCATGTGTCTTAAGATAATTCGATGTGGGGAGATGATTAGGTAATTGTTGATGCAGTCAACATTACGCGGGCAGGGTACAATGAATTTGTTGTGGAGAGATGAACGGGTCAATAAATCCCATCCTATCGGGTCATAAATGAACGGCGGGTGGGCCCCGTTGATTTATGACTCGATGGCATGGGAAATATGACTTGCCAGAGATGATTAGGTGATTTTCATGTAGTGAAACGCTTATTTATGTTATGGGAAATACACCCGCCGTTGATTTATGACTAGGTGATTGTCATGCAGTCAAACGCTTATTTATGGCATGGGAAATACACCCGCCGCCGCCGTTGATTTATGACTAGGTGATTGTCATGCAGTCAAACGCTTATTTATGGCGTGGGAAATACACCCGCCGTTGATTTATGACTACGTGATTGTCATGCAGTCAAACGCTTATTTATGCCATGGGAAATACACCCGTCGTTGATTTATGATTGGATGGCATGGGAAAATTTATAATGCTACTTTTTGAAAGCTTTTTTGGCGGATTTTTCCGGTCAAAATCCGCCAGCAATTCATTGGAATCTCAAGTTTGATAGCTAGTTTCTGCACAATCAATGTCTCCCAGAGGTTTTTCAGGGGGTTGAATCCAAATATGCAATTAAAAAACCATTTTAACTGTTAAAAATCAAGATTTAACCTCATTTCTTCTGCCGGATTCAAAATCTCCAAAAAACGCATTATGGACAACCCCTGAGAAATATGGCTTGCCAGAGATGACTAGGTGATTGTCGATGCAGTCAACAGTGTGCGGGCAAGGTACAATGAATTCGCTGTGGGGAGATGGTTACGCGGGCAAGGTACAATGAATTCGCTGCAAGGTACAATGAATTCGCTGTGGGGAGATGGTTAGGCGATTGTCGTGGGGAGATGGTTAGGTGATTGTCGATGCAGTCAACAGTACGCGGGTAGAGTACAATGTCGTCATGACTAAATAAGAGGGGCTCGACACAACTAATCACCCACCAATCAGTTAACAAAAAAAATTAAAAATTTAAATAAAATTAATTAATTTTAACCACAAAATTAACATTACACATCCCATTTTTATTTTTGGTCAAATTAAAATAAATGGACAGTCAATGAGTTATATTGATCAAATTAAAATAAATTGACAGCCAAGGCATTTGTGAATGAGTTATATATTACACATCCCATTTTAATTTTTGGTCAAATTAAAATAAATGGACACTCAATGAGTTACATTGATCAAATTAAAATAAATTGACAACCAAGGCATTTGTGAATGAGTTATATCCTCCGGGGAGGAATAATATATGTAATTATAATGATATAATGATTAAGTTGATTGAAATAATGTAAGTCTTTATTCTAGAGTTTTTTATATTTTAATGGAATTAAATTTTCTAATTTCAAATACAATAATCTATTTCACAATAATATATATTATAATTTGTTGATAATTTATCATTTTAAAATTTATTCCGTATTATTAAATAGTGAGCTTTTCATTTCAATTATTTATTTGAGTAATTTATGAATAGAGGAATATGTCTAACTCTTGATCTTGTTGGGATGTTTTTGTGGACTATCTACTAAATTTACCTCCTAACCAACTAGGAAGTAATTCCTAGCCTAGGAAACCTCCAGAGGTCCATTAACCTTCTGAGCTCAAGTCCAACTAGATGTAATCTCTGTCCAAAATAAATAATACTCTCCTCCTCTCTCTTGTCCCTTCCCCCTTCTTCTCAAAAGGAATCCTCCAAAACCACCCCCAAACCAAAACAAAAGCAAGGCCAAGCCTCTCCTCTCCTCCCATTTATGCCTCATTTTCTCTTCCATTTCAATCACCTATCATTAATGCATAACTACCTCCTTATTCTTACATTTAACTTATCTTCTCTCCTCCCATCATCTTTTCCCTTTTATGCCTTATTTTCTCTTTCATTTCAACCACCTATTATTAATCTCATAACTACCCCTTATTCTTACATTTAACTTATCTTCTCTCTATTAAATTTGACAGGACATTTTGGGATTAGATATGAATATTTAATCTGGTAATTAATTGGAGATGACCATGTTTTCTCCCAAATAAATTTGAGAAAACATTTGGAATGAGATATGAATATATAATTTGGTAATTAATTGGAGATGGCCATCATTGGCCATCATTTTGGGGATGAGATATGAATATATAATTTGGTAATTAATTGGAATGGACCATGTCTTCTCCCAAATAAATTTGAGAGGATATTTTGGAAATGAGATATGAATATATAATTTGGTAATTAATTGGAGAGGGCCATGTCTTCTCCAAAGTAAATTTGAGAGAACATTTTGTGAATGTGATATGAATATATAATTTGGTAATTAATTGCAGAGGGCCATGTCCTATCAAAATTTAAATACGAGAAAGTAAGTTGGGAATTGAATAATAACATAATTTATATCAGTAATAAATTTATTGTTTCACATGCATCAATATTTCTTGCACCAATATTTCTTGATAATTATAATTTGAGAGAACATTTTGGGAATGTGATATGAATATATAATTTGGTAATTAATTGCAGAGGGCCATGTCCTATCAAAATTTAAATACGAGAAAGTAAGTTGGGAATTGAATAATAACATAATTTATATCAGTAATAAATTTATTGTTTCACATGCATCAATATTTCTTGCACCAATATTTCTTGATAATTATAATTCAATATTTTAAGGTAATTTAAACACTGCAAAATTTGCATGATAAGATTAAGTATATTTCTTGATAATTATAATTCAATATTTTAAGGTAATTTAAGCACTAGTAAATTTGCATGATAAGATTAAGTGGGACATTACAAATAAGCACATATCTAGTTGATTGAAGTCCATTGTCAATCTAATACCTATTTAATCAGTTAATGGAAAAAAAAATTATTATATATTTTATTTTTATGAAAAAAAAGTCCATTGTCAATCTAATACCTATTTAATCAGTTAATGGAAAAAAAAATTATTATATATTTTATTTTTATGAAAAAAAATAATTTTAATAATAAATTTTAATTTTTTTTACCTGTTCATGGGTGTTTTTTAGCCTAGTTGTATAAAGCAGCCGCAGTATGCAAAAGGTGTTGTAATGTCTTTTGGCTCTCTAGCCCAATATGCAAGAGATGTAATGTCTTGTGGCTCTCTAGTCCAGTATGCAAGAGGTGTTGTCATGCCATCTCAAATGCAATATGTAAAAGGTGTTGTAATGTCTTGTGTCTCTCTAGCCGAATATGCAAGAGATGTTGTAATGTCTTGTGACTCTCTAGTCCAATATGCAAGATGTGCTTTCATGTCATCTCCAATGTAGTGTGCTAAAGGTGTTGTAATGTCTTGTGGCTCTGTAGCCCAATAGGCAAGAGATGTTGTAATGTCTTGTGGCTCTCTAGTCCAGTATGCAAGAGTTGTTGTCATGTCATGTCCCTCTGTGCTCCAGTGTGCAAGAGATGTTGTAATAGAATGTCGTGTTAACATTTTGACTAAGTCAAAATACAAGAAAAAACTAAATTAAAATTAAATAAAAAAGTTAATGTGATGTAAACATTTCAACTCCATCAAAATAAAACAAAAATAAACCTATGTTAAAATAAAAAATTTACAAGAGGTGTTGTCATGTTCATGTATACTCGAGTATGTAAGAGATGTAATATAAAACATT
>APFE030702282.1:18702-29258 GCA_000404065.3 Pinus taeda
TAGTAATAGAAAACAAACTAAAAAAGGTAATTTAAAATGAATTCTAAATGATCCTGTACATCATATTCTGAGTACACGTTTATCTAAAAACAACCTCAACGTTAATCAAAAACAAACTAATTTAACGTGAATCTAGTTTGTCTTGAAAGTGATTACATCATATTCTCTGTAGATGGTTATCTAAAACCAACCTATTCATAATACATTTAGACAACGTTTACGGTTAGCTGATGCTCTGTGATTTACTGTGAGCCAAGTTTCACTCCTGGGAGACGTATTTAGACGAACATGTAGCATTGCATCAAAGGAAGGTAAACAACAAACTTTTCTGTGTTTAGCTCGGAATCCAACAACAAACTCTTCTGTGTTTAGCTCGTAATCCATGGCTTCTGCCGCGAATTTATCCTTGGCTTACCTCGTTCCTCGTACATATCACATACGCTCGACTTCGTTAATAAATTTCATAACTCTTCCTTGTATTACCAGGAAAGAACGCATCAGTAGTAAAGTGTGCCACAGCAGCCACGCAAATAATTTGCAAGGGTCTGATCGGATACGAGAAGAGGAGGTGGTGATTGTGGGAGCTGGCATTGCAGGACTTGCTACTGCTTTGTCTCTTCACAGGTTCTCTTTATTTTCTGTTTCGATACTCTGCAACAACCCATAAACTTAAAAGTGGAGAAGGGTGTAAGCTTTTGAATTATGAAAGATCTGGCCTAGGCAGAATTGAACACCACTTCTTTTCTTTGTGCTTTCAGTTTATTTGTTTATGCATTTACCATTCTATGCTTTTAGCTGATAGAGGTAAATATCTGGCTCCCGATCCGAGTTATAAGTACGGCTAAATCTTAAGGTTGCCAGATTTCACATGCTTTAATGGTTGAGGGGTACAATTAAAGATTCCCTGCTTGTGGCACCTTTTCTAGACTATATTAATGTATCAAATATTATAGCTTATGTTTGGTAAGGATGTTTTGTTTCAGAGCCAAATGCGAAACTGTGTTAATTGAATCCTCATGTTGCCGATAATTGCAGGCTTGGTGTTAAACCATTGGTGCTTGAGCAAGCAGATTCCCTAAGAACAGGTGGAACTTCTTTGACTCTTTTCAAGAATGGCTGGCGGGCGCTGGATGTTCTGGGAGTGGGCGAGGACCTTCGCAAAGAGTACAAGGAAATACTCGGGTGTGTTTCTGGAAAAGTAAAAAAAACAATCAAATCCTGTCTTCGAGTTGAATAGCTTTAACAGTGACCTTTACTTGCATGTTCTTGTAACTTGTGCAGATGAACCTCCTATACAGATATTTGAGTGGAGTCATTAAATGAGATGTTCAAAATTGACAGCTCAGTTTTTCCTTTAGTTTTGGTTTTCATAGTCTGTAAATAGTGTAGGGAAAGGGACGATAATGAGATATTCATAAACAAGACTAATCCCAACCTGCCACAATCAGGATAGTTTAGAAGGTAGCAAGCAGAAACCTTATCATTGTCAAATTGGGGCTGAAAAGAGTATTGGAACTGCTAAGGTCTTCTGTCAGAGCTTGTGCCACAACAAAGCTGCAATGAAACAGAAATTATGGGAAGCACTCCATCGGAACAAACTGCTCTCAATCAGGAAAGCGAATCTATATATCATTCAATTATGCATCTATGATGTAACTATCTTAAGCAACAAAACGGAATTGACATGTCACCATCTTGAGCCCTTAGTGCTGTTTGGTAGGAGCAAGCAGCAAATAAGTTGGAGTATTGCTCAATCGTCAAGAGTTGAGATCACTTCAACTTGGAAGGTGAACAAATGCAGCAAGGATCCCTGAAGGAATAAATTCATCCAAAGTAAACCCTCTTGGAATGCAATCAGATCATAACTTTAGCATAAACTGTGTTCATGAAACGAGAATATAGCTTCTAACCCCAGGAAAGAATTGTGGTAAGAATAAAGTGTTGTGTCAAACCGACAAGATCCTGTCCTTAAAAGGATCCAAAAATGCCTTAAAAATCAGGCTTTAAAAGCAGAAAACCTATAATTGAGAAGAAAAAGAAGGCCGTGGCTTTCCCCAGTCTGCATGGATAGTATAAAGTTGCTGGCAAACACATCTTGTTATTGTTAGAACTTATGCAGGGATAGTGTAAAGTTGCTGGCAAACACATCTTGTTATTGTTAGAACTTATGAGTGACAGCAATATATAGACTTGAACCATGTGGGAAAGCACCATGGAAAACAATAACCACCAAGCAGTTCCACATTAGTTGCAATATAGTTTGAAATATACAGTCAGACTCAGCATTCCACATCTAAAGTTGTATATCCCAGGATAGGAGAAGTCTAGCGTTCTATTATTTGGACTTTTCCAGGTAATCGTCATTGGAATCCAGTCAGAGAAGAATTGCTGGAATTGCAATTTTTCATTGTTGAATTTGTATTTTTCTTAAAAATGGATCTAATGCCCCTTAAAAACCCCTATTGCACCAGGATTGTGCAATCTTAACAATTGATATCTATGATTTCAGAAATTCTTCTAAATTTTTAGCCAGTTTAAACAAAAATGATTGGAAAAAGTCCAAACTGTAACATATTTAGGCTACATGCAAAACAAATATTTTATTGTTAACGCTGCATTTCGTGATGGTTATTGTTTGCAAAGCATTACTATATAGCAATGACTCAAAAACTGAGGCAAGCCATGACAAAAAGGGTTGATTTCAACCGAAAACCCACAAAGAAGCCGGAAAATGAGAAGTGGAACTGGACCCTAACAAGACCTGGTTATTATTTGCCAAGCACAACTCTAAGACTGACTCAAAAATTGAGGCAAAAGCTCACAAAAAGGGTGGACTTGAGTGAAAACTCATAAGAACCCTAACAAGATCTAACAAGGATGCGAGGACCCTAGGGCTCTAAAGGTGGCAAGAGAAGGCGTGATAAGGAAAAGATCAAGTGGATCTCCTTCAAAATGTTTTCTTACATGTCAAAGTGTATGTGGTACCAGTGTTTTTAGACCCGGCCGACTCGGAACTGACTCAGCCGAGTTGGTCTGAGTTGGTCAAAAAAAATTTGACCCGGCCATTGAACCGGTTCGGCTGGCCGGGTTAATACCGAGCCAGCCAAGTTGTTACACAACTCGGCCGGCTCGGCCGAGACTGTATCAACCTGGTCGGGTTACGGACAGTGGCCAGTGAACTCCAATTTTTTTTTTTTTTTTCTTCTTTCTTCTTCTGAGTGTGGGGGACTCCCTGGGCTTCCCTGTCTAACTCATGGGTTTCCCTGTCTGACTCTGATCCCTAGTATTGATATGCTATTCATGGTAATGTTAAATTCTTAAAGTAAACAACTCGGCTGACTCAGTATTAACCCGACTGGCTCGACCGAGTCCGTATCAACCCAGTCGAGTTACGGACAGTGGCCAGTGAACCCCAAAAAACCGTTTATTTTTTATTTTTTCTGAGTGTGGGGGACTCCTTGAGCTTCCCTGTCTGACTCATGGGTTTCCCTGTCTAACTCTGATCCCTAGTATTGATATGCTATTCATGGTAATGTTAAATTCTTAAAGTAAAAGTGACATTCTTCTTAATTTTCATTTTCATCCTTTTATTTAAATTTTTAACATTACTGTGAATTGACTCAGGATGTTTGAGAGTGGTTCCGACCTCATTGGATTTCATATGGAGAAAGTAGAATTTTAGATTTCATTCAAAATCCAGTAGACTTCTCAATTTTTCAGGATTTCAGGATTGGGGGATTGCAATGTTTCCATTGAATTTTGTCATGTATAGTGTATGGAACTCATATTTAATCAAGAGCACCAATTCCTCTATGTACCTTGATGTTAGTGACATTGGTTGTTGAACTCCTCCGGGATTTGCTCCCAAACTGGGAGCTTTTGAAAATGTCCCTCCCACTCCCGTTTTCGCTCCCGCTCCCTGCTTTCGCTCCCGCTCCCAAGTAACGCTAAGCCAGATGATGTTGGCAACTCTAGCAGTAGCCAGTAGTACTGGTCACAAACTTTTGTTGTAGAGGCCATTTCTAGCCTCCTTGGTTATGTGTTTTTGTTTTGATCTCTATATCATCATCGTGTATGTATTGGACAGTGCTATGGGTGCCATTTTAATATAATGGATATATTCATGAGCCTACTTTGATCATATGTTATCTTCTATCTATATTCTAATGCTGTGTGTTTAGAAACATGAATGAAAATCTTTAAAATTATGTGTTTTTATAAAAAATAAATATTTAATGTATTTTTTACAACGACCGAGTCATTGAAATCGAGCTGGCTGAGTCGATACTGAGTCGGAGTCGACACTTGGCCAAGTTGGAGTTTTAAAACATTGCATGGTACACACCTATGCATTTTGGCTCAACTATGATTGCATAACAAGGTTAAGGCAGTTTTGCTACTATAAATAGTACTTTTTATTTAGGAAACTATGAAAAAAATATCTTAGAATAAAATGAATTTGATAGTATTGATTCTAAACAATCAATGAAAATCGACACAAACTTCTTTGTTGAGATTCTTGTCTGTAATTGTGTATGTCTCATGTTCCAAAGATAAATGCATGATCATTAATTTCTGTATCCTCTTTTATTGTTCTTAAAAGGAATGCTATTCTTGATTCGCTTTGATTGTAGCAGACTTTGGAAAGTCATTGTTGTACACAGATTGCCAACTTTCTGGTTTTCTACTTAGCAATTGCATTTCCATCTTTAATTGTCATTTTGCTTCCTTTTATTGCTAAAATCACACTATCATCTCCCTTTCCTTTCTGCGTGGGGCAACCATAAAGAACATACCCTCTTTTTCTTTTTCTGTTCTTGAATATATAAACATGGTAATGATATAATAACTCATTTCATCTACATTTCGCTTGAGATTGCCTGTAATTCCAGCGTTTGTAGACAAAATTGTGGACATAATTCAAGAGATTTAATCCATAGAATTTGCATTCTGTTTTGCATTCTATTATATTTATTTTGTTACTGAATTAATTTGGAATACGCAGGTTGCAGATCCAGACAAATGATGGGCCAGTACTCAGATCTTTCTCTTTACAGGTTGAAGACAACAGGTAATACTGGCTCCATGTAATTTCTGAAAAAATCACGCCTTTATTTATATAAAATCTATGTACAATTCTCAAAACTCCCTAAATGCTATCCTGTCTAGGCATGCTATTCTACTTATTTATATAAGAATCTATATACAATTCTCAAAACTCCATAAATGCTATCCTGTCTAGGCATGCTATTCTACTTGATGTAGCCAAACCTCTTTTACAGGCTTTATACAATATATCATTTTAAGACGAACAGTTAGATTTACAGTTGACACCATGAGAGGTATGCAGCGGCCAAAATTAAAAGGAGACTATTTAAACACAAAACCTTATAAAACCATTATTTATTGCAATACAAAAATTTAAAACCACCACTGATCTAACATGCCGCTGAACAGTTTGCAAGAGCCCTGGCAGGTATATCAGAAAAGTCACAAAACCTTTATTTTTTTATCAGAATAGCCATTTGATAAGATATTCCGAATTAACAAATGGAGTTGGTTCATTGCATTATCTGCAATGGCCCTTTTATATGAGCTCATAATTGCTTCCTATGACACTCAACAGCCTGCATGTAACAAGTCGCTGCCTACTCTTTTACAGGAATAAACACATCCAACAAATCACTAATAAGTGGAAGTGCTTTACACACGAAGAGAACGTGATTTTCTTGTAGATCACTTAACCATAGTTTGTACGATGTTATAAGAAATAGCAGTTTATATCTTTAAAGTGACGCTTTGTTCTGGCTCCCTTAATTTGTGTACTCGTTGAAAATAACTTACAACAATGAAAAGTAGCACATCTTGCTGAAAATGCTAAATCTGTTCTGAACTCATCTAGCATTTGTTTATACATGATTTTGCATTCAGGCTGTTCTGAAACCAGTTTTTTTCTAGCAATGAAAGGTCTTGTTACCCACCAGCCTGTGGTTAACCCCAGGGGAAGTTTTTCCCCCTTTGATCCAGCTTGCCAGCCAGCAGCCCCACAATGATTGACAGATAGCAGTCCCATATGCCTATGAGCCACTCTCCAGTCAGTGTTTAGTTCATCTAGCCAGTTCAGCCGATGAAGGTGGGTCTTCATATATGAGGTATGCTAACCATTTTTGTATTCAAGTGCTTTCATTTAACGGTTAAAGTCGCTCTAGTGTGGATCACGGGTTAAATTTCACTGTTTAGGAGAGACACAAATAGGAGGCATTGATTGATAATGTGTACCCATGGTAATCCATATTTTACACTTTCCTCCCTTTCCCTTGTTCCATGTCCCTTCTTCTGGTTGAGTGCTTGTTGCTCACATTCATTGGTTCCCTGTGTACCATGTCCTTGAGCAGGGGCTTGGAAACTTGGCCATAAGAAGTTGATGCAGCTGAAAGAAAGTTAAAAGCATATGTAACCACACCAAAAGAAAAATGTTAAACGGAAAGATGGTTGGGACAAAATGAAAGTGAGTGGAGAAAATCCTAACCTAAGTTCTACGCTCCTCATTAGCCCTCACCCAGTTCCTAGCATATCATGATCTATCTAAATAAAAGGAACTTTTGAACATCCCAATCCCAATGAGCAGTGAACCTCTACACCATTAGGGGTATATTCATGCATCTAGTGAAGCTTGCAGCCCAAGCTATGCATGAAAAGAAAAAGAAAATCGTTAGAGGGAAAGGTGCACAAGAGGGGAGGTAAAAATAGGATTAAAAAGGGGTAACTCAGGTCCCATGATTGCTCCCTCTTCATGTCATGACACTAAAGGATAATGGTTGCATAGATGGTACGACACAATGGCATCTTCCATGAAGTAAACTGCATTTAATGTCACCTTTCACTTGCAGCTTCTGACTGAGGGGTCGGCATAGGAATTGTTCCTCCCCTTGAAGTATGAAGTGCCTAATAAGGCCTGATGATATCCCTCCCATACTTAAGTGGAGTAACTTGTTTACAATTCTTAAGATAGAAAGACATTTGAATGTGAGGCTTGTGTGATGTACTTTACCGCCTTGTTCCATTAAATATGGCCCACTATAATACATTTATGGTTTGTGGTACCGTTGATTGCGATCTCATTTGATTCCATGAGTTGTGTTAGGTTCTTGCTTCCGGTACAAATGGTCATCCCTTGAGGGATCTCAGCATGCTTCTTTAGCACTTCATAGAGGACATCCAGTGCACTCAAGGGCTCCACCAAAGCACCTAGAGACAAGACGTTTCCCACCTTTTGAGGAGCCTTTGGCCTTGAGATGATTTAGTAATGTTGAAGATGACACCCTCTCCCTCCAGCATCTTGGACACTATTTAGTTGAGCTAGGATAGTGTTAATTTGGCGTAGCATCGGATGTGCTCTAGCCATGAAATTTGGTAGAGAGGTTGGGGCACATGAGATCTCCAATACCCAGAAAGAGTTTGGGCAGATTCTAAACAGATCAGGAGATATTAAAATAATTAATATTTTAAATGGAGTCCCTAAGTCTAAACTTAAGGAAAATAAAATATTAATGTGTATTAATATGAATTTGTTTTAGAATGGTCCAAAAGACATGGATCAAGTTAGATCTAATCTTAGACGCTGATTAGGGACTTAATCTCGACCGTTGAGATGTCAATAGGAAAAGTATAAGAGGAGGCTTGAGGGTCACTTGGAGAGTACACTAGAGTGATCAGTCATTCTATTCTCTAGAGCAGGGTTTGCTAAGAGAGATAGAATCAGTGATCGAGAGAGCAGTTGAGGGGCATTGAGTATAGAGAAACAAAGAAGGCAGAGATTGTCCCGGGAGAGCAGTGCAGCAGTCAAGGAGGGTGATGCAGAGCCAGCAAGAGCTCACTCAGATTCAGCCAAGTGCTGCGCAGAGCACCAGAGAGGCCAGTGCAGCGGATGCAAAGGCTCCCAGAGCTGACGCAGGGCCTCCTGGGGCTGACGTAGGCCAAGAAAGGCTGACGTAGGGCCAGCATGAGATAGAGAGTGGCTAACACTGTCCATTTTGGGCAGACGTTGAGGTTGCAGAGCAATTTTGTGTTGAGGAGTTGCTGGAAGAATTTTCCATGGTTTCAGCCAAGAGATATCTCTCAAACTCTGAGGTATAGCTTCTAAGGAAATTCTCTGTTGGGTAGGCCAGTTTTGGCACCCAGATTGTACTCTAATATTGCTTAATAAGAAAACCCTTAGACAGCTGCATCGGTTTTCCCACATTGGGTTTTTCTGGGGACATTGGTCCAAAAATAATGGTGTCATGTGGTGTGTTTGTTCTTGTTTCTTTTAGTTGTTGATCTGTAATATGTTAAGTATGCACTGGTGTTTATTTTCAGTATTTTCTTTGTAAATAACTTGTTAAAGAAAAATAACAAGTAGGTAGGAATAAATCAGAAAAAAGTGCATGAAGGGTTTCTAAATTAAGTAAAATTAGAAACTTCAACAAATAGCCTAGAGAGATGATGTGCCCCAAGACTTCGCAAGACTCCCCTAGGTTGTCTTTATACCATCTCGATGGATGTTGCCCTATGGATGAGTTGATTTGATAACGATGATCCATTGGGACCCCTTTGGAGGGGTTGGCACACGCTTGTTGATGATGATGTTTCTCCTTAGCCCTTTGACATCATCCTTGCATGGCTTGGAGTAATATTGTTGGCACCCTTGTTGAGACGTCTTGATGAGAATGGCCCGCCGCCGCCCACTTGATGATCTACTTGTTGACAGAGCACCCTGCCTAATGATGGAGATGGCTTGTTGATGATGCACATCTTCAAGAGGTTCCTTTGCACCTTTTAATGAGAGAGAGACTCCCTAGAGCACGAGGTTACCTTTTAGAGGCTTATTAGCTCACATGTGTGGGCTATTTGAGGCATATTGTCATGTTTCGGCTATTTTTGAGGTCACCTAATGAAATTTTTCACTGGTATCATGGATTTATCGGTTTCGTGGTTCTTTTATCCTTTTTGGAGGGAAATCAACTTACCTATCCTTGTATAAATAAGGAAGCTAATTCATCCCTTGGATCATCTTGTCACACATTGGATTATGATTTCTTGGCTTTTCTTGTATACTAGTGCACAATGGAGGCCTAGTTGAGTGACTCGGCCTAGTGTTTTTCTCTTTGGTGGATTGAGCTCTTCTCAAGCTTTTTAATTATGTTGTCTTATTTGGCAATTTTGTGCAATTTTCCCTTGTTGAGACATCCCATTTTCCAAAGATTTGAGGAGAGTAGGTTAATTTTTCTCCATGTCCCTTCTTTTGGTTGAGTGCTTGTTGCTCACATTCATTGGTTCCCTATGTAACATGTCCTTGAGAAGGGCCCGGAAACTTGACCATAAGAAGTTGATGCAAGTGAAAGAAAGTTGAAATCCTATGTAGCCACACCAAAAGAAAAATATTAAAAGGAAAGGCGGTTGGAACAAAATGAAAGTGAGTGGACAAAAGCCTAACCTGGGTTCTACGCTCCTCATTAGCCCTAACCCGGTTCCTAGCATATCATGATCTATCTAAATAAAAGGAACTTTTGAACATCCCAATCCCAATGAGCAGTGAACCTCTACATCTTTAGGGGTATATTACTATATTCATGCATCTAGTGAAGCTTGTAGCCCAAGCTATGCATAAAAAGAAAAAGAAAATCATTAAAGAGAAAGGTGCACAAGACGTGTGGTAAAAATAAGATAAAAAAGGGGTAACTCGGGTCCCATGATTGCTCCCTCTTCACATCATGACACTTAAGGATAACGGTTGCATATATGGTAAACCACAATGGAATCTTCCATGAAGTAAACCCCATTCAATGCCACCTTTCACTTGTAGCTTCTGATTGAGGGGTCGACATAGGAATTGTTCCTCCCCTTGAGGTGCGAAGCACCTAATAAGGCTTGATGATAGCCCTCCCATACTTAAGTGGAGTAACTTGTTTACAATTCTTAGGATAGAAAGACATTTGAAGATAAGGCTTGTGTGATGTACTTTAACGCCTTGTTCCATTAAATATGGCGCACTAAAATACATTTATGGTTTGTGTTACCTTTGATGGCGATCTCACTTGATTCCATGAGTTGTGTTAGGTTCTTTCTCCCGATACAGATGGTCGTCCCTTGAGGGATCTCGGCATGCTTCTTCAAGACTTCATAAAGGACATCCAGTCCACTCGAGGGCTCTACCGAAGCACCTAGAGAAAAGACGTTGCCCACTTTTTGAGGAGCCTTTGGCCTCGAAATGATTTAGTAATGTTGAAGATGACACCCTCTCCCTCCAACACCTTGTACACTATTTAGTTGAGCTATGGCAACCTAGAGAGATGATGTGCCTGAAGACTTCACAAGGTGCTCCAAGACTTCGCAAGTCGCTCCTAGGTTGGCTTTATACCCTCTCGATGGATGTTGCTGTTGATTTGGAGTAGCATCGGATGTGCTCTAGCCACAAAATTTGGTGGAGATGTTGGGGCACATGAGATCTCCAATACCCAGAAAGGGTTTGCGCAGATTCTAAACAGATCAGGAGATATTAAAATAATTAATATTTT